>CM030837.1:19309724-19564724 GCA_018105865.1 Metaphire vulgaris
TGGGCGGTCCCAAGTGGCCTGCTTATCGAGTGAGCCTGATGTTGGAATGGGGATCTGGCTCTGTAGGCTCCATTTGGTAACAATTGCAGCCTCATGTGAGTCAATGGCCAGCCCAGCCTTCTGGAGAATGGATGACTGGAGTCCGCGGGTGCTCGCAGCTGAAGCCAAAAAGGCAGAAGATGCCAGCGAAGACACCCGACGAATTCCCAGTCCGCCATCTCCAATAGGCAGCGTGGCCTGAACCCATTGGTGGTCTGATAGGCGCATGTTTAGGATCTTAATCAGTCCCTGGCGCATTGTGTCATCAAAGCTTTCCAGTAACGGATGGCCGGTGCAAGGAGTGCAGCGCAAAAGGTGCAGCAGTTTTGTGTGAGTGAGAGACAGTTTAAGGAGAATTAGGGCGTCCTGGGTGTGTATTAATGGTAAGCGGCTCAGTGCGGTGTGCAGTTCGGTTATGCGCCGCGACATAAGGGTCTCGAAGGCCCCCGCGGTAGAAAGGGGTGCCCCTAGCAGGGTGGCTTCCTGTGGGTGGATGCTCTGAAAGTGTTCGAGGACGGTGTTGGCGATTGGAGCCGGGCCTTTGCAAACCACCTCGCACTTATGATAGTTCAGTGAGAGGCCTAGCTCTGCACAACCTTCCTCGAGAACAGAGACATCTTCTGCCACTGCCTTTGCCTCCCCTCCCAATGTAATGTCGTCCAGGTACCCCAGTGTGAGGGTTGATTTCAATTTCTGGAGGACAGGTTGCATTGGGAGGCAGAAGAGGAGGGGGCCTAGGGGGTCCCCTTGTTGCGGGCCCATTTGGGATTGTATCAGATAGTGCCCGAACTTGAGAATGCTTGGGCTGTCATACGACAAATGTCCGTAGGCCGATAGCTCTGGCAGCAAATCTGCGAGGGCCGCCAACATGCTGTCCCTTAGCACGCTGTTAAAGGCGTTGCTAAAGTCGAGCTTCACCAGGACGTGGTTGTTGGGCATTGCCTCTAAGTAGCGTCTGGCTGAGTGGACGGCCGCCTCGCATCCACCGGGGCACCCTACTCCTACCTGCAAAGGTGCAAGGTATTCAGGTGCCCTGGTCATCGCAAAATTTGCTGCGCACTTTGATGCTAGGCGACGCCAAAAGTACCCAATTGCAATGGGTAAATAATAAATAATGGGTAAATAACCTAATATATATATATATATATATATATATATATATATTAGGTGGCCCAAAAAACAAAAAGTTAAAAATTGTTTCTCCACAAGGCTGCACATGTTCCACTTGATGCTAGTAATAGATATGCAAAATTTTATGATGATCTAACGATATTTAGAGGTAGCTACCAATTGCAACTTCTTGTTGTATGTATACGATAATCAGAAACGAGCAGTTTATTACTGTCTGCCGCACTGTATTAGTGTAATGCAAACCATTCAACTTACCTATAACAGATTGAAATCCAAAATAATTAAATGCAGTATCAGCCTTTCAATCAGTTTAATAGGTATATTAAATTAAGTAGGGTTAGCAAAGAGTCCAGCGTCTTTAGGGTAAACGTAATAAGAGAGTCTTAGCTTCAAAGTCTTAAAGATTTATTTTTGAGTAAGTGAGCATGACAGAGCTGCCTTTGTAGGAATTGGAAATAATTTCCTGTGTCTGCTGACCAGCTTCACCAGATATTGTTTTTGATCCTCGTTCATTGTAAGGGTATTGTTATATGACCGAATGAGAGCAATGCCCCGTTCTGCGCAGTCATTGACAACTTTGAGAAGCTTAACGCTTTGTTTCATTTCCTGAAATATACTGTCTTCAGTCCACAAAGCAACTGGCTTGGATAAGAAAGACTGAGCTTTTTGCTGTCCGTCCTTGTCAAGCAAGTCGAACACCTTCAAAGATCTGCTGGTAACATATTCTTCAAGAGGGGTAGAATAATTGAAAGTTTTTTCGTCCGGGCGCCTGAAATTGTTCGAGTTTGACGGACGGGAGAAGTTGCTGGCCATTGCTGCCTTGGTTTCGTCGCTCACTTTATCATCAAATAAGGCAAGTGTGATAAGGTGTTCAGAGAAATACCACAAGTGGCGAGAGAATGCTTTGATTGCAGCTACTCTAACGGTTGACACTGGGTAATGATGTAGAAGATCAAGCACCTTGAAGTCGTTGAATGGTGCACATTGTGCAAGAGGAGCTTCATGCCAGAAGCGAGCAGAGGACGGCAACGAAGACAGAAATGTTTGATAAGCCATTCTGCTCACGTGCCGTCTGATTTAACTGACCTTTGAATAAGAACATTTTCAGGGAATAGATGGCTTTCGCCATCCACCTGGCTTTGTGCAATGCACCCGGTGCACGAAACCTGGGATGACCCTCCAATGAACCTCTAAGAAAAAAGATAGCTCAGTTCAACCAACTCACGGTAGTCTTCTCTTGGTGCTTTACATTTCAGTGCTTCAGCGTAGAATGACAAAATTTCAGTTTGCTGTCTGTATATGTTATACCGTTAAACATGTTACTGTCGGGATTAGGAATCTGAAAATCTGGCTGGTTACGGGTAATACGTTATAATTGGCCACATCTTGCGAAACCTCTGGAAGAGTTTGATCTCAGGTCCACAGGATGGTCCAAGAACTGCAGAAAACACGGCTGCCAGCATCACCTCGAACACATGGTGACGGCATGCTATATCCACGCCAGTTCTCTACCGATTGCTTTTTCAATGAGGGTGCAGGCACACAAACGCAGACCCGTGTTGGCTGCTGTTGTATCAAACATGAGTCCATGCACCAGTTCTTCCAGTTTCCAGTCATTCAAGGAATGAATACAAGCTTGTGATTGTTCTTCGCCAGTTCCTCTGCTAATTTTAGGCACAGCAAGTAGTTGTTCTGTTTGCCCACTAGTCACCAAAATTGCTATACGATCAACAAGAACAAGCTCACCACCGCCAGTAATAATATAATATAATATAACAAGGTTTAAAGTGGTTCAGTAGGGACTGCCCTGTGTGAGAATGTAATGTCAGGAAGTAGCTTCCCATCCCAATGGAGAATAAGTGGTAGTGGAGAGAAGAAGAGAATGCTTCACTTTCAGTTGTTGATGTCGCTGTACGTGTGGAAAATTATTAAAAAGAACCGAGAAGCAAACCCTTCAGCATCAGCCGCCAAAATCAAATGAGTAATTAAACAGTCAGCAGTAAGAAGTTGCTTCTGGTAGCGACCTTCAAATATGCATCAATATGTACAAAAACCGGCCTGCACACTCTTTTTACGTAGTGTAACAAGGGCAGCCTTGTGGAGAACCGAAAATTATACTTTTTCTTTCCCATAGTATCGTGGGCCACCTAAATATATATATATATATATATATATATATATATATATATATATATATATATATATATATCGCCTCTTATATTTCTACTTAGAGGTGCTCCCGGCTTCAGATCGTTTGATAAGAAAATGAGAGTTTGATTGCCAAATTGAGTCTCAAACGATATTTAGTAAATTATATCCAACCAACAGCATAATATAAATGATAACTTATAAGAAGACCTCGGCCTAATTGTATCGACGCATTCATTCATCGCCGGTGTAATAGCGGAGACGACGGCGCTATAGAAGCTATAACATTCGTTGACTACAGACACGCCAACGGTTCAGATGGAAGGTCAAAAGGTCGAGATTGGTTGGCCTGGAAGGGTCGTGACCTTCTCCTGCGTCGGTCATGGACTTCCGGTGCCAACGATCACCTGGGTCCACAACAGCCAGAATGTCGTCGACACAGACACCTTTACCATCAAAACAACACGTCTACAGGTGGTCAATAGTGTTCTACAGGTAACTATTTAACTACCTACTCACTTACTGCTACTACTGCCGTTAATGTTACTACTACTACTACTACTACTACTACTACTACTACTACTACTACTACTACTACTACTACTACTACTACTATTATTATTATTATTATTATTATTATTATTATTATTATTATTATTATTATTATTATCATTATTACTACTACTACTACTACTACTACTACTACTACTACTACTACTACTACTACTACTACTACTACCACCACCACCACCACCACCAACACCACTGCTGCTGACCGATGTGAGATGTTACGCGTGTTGCGTTGATGTTGTTGTTGCCTGTTTAGATAAGGGTCGGAGATCGTCCTGCAAGTGCTCTATTCGGGGAATATATGTGCATTGCGAAGAATGCACACGGACATGACATACAGAGCATGACGCTTGTAGAAGCAGGTCAGTTCAACTAAGGAATCAGGTCAGGTCATCAGCGTTCTATGCAAAAAGAATCGCGAATATTCGAAAACTGCAGAATGGAACTGAACGATAGAGAAAAGGAATCGAGCAATAAATAAGCCATTCGGTTTGTCGCTCCCTCACTCACTCACTCACTCACTCACTCACTCACTCAATCAATCAATCAATCAATCAATCAATCGATCGGTCAATCAATTGGCCATTCAATCGGTGAAAAATTTGTCAAACTGATACATGGAGTTATTACTTAAATTTGTAGTGAAACTAAACACTGAAGGAACTGGATGTTTGACCAGTAGGAAGAGGAATAAGAAAAACAAAGAAATAAGGAGAAATGCATGAATAAATATACGCAAATGAAAGAAACTAAAAAGGAATCGCAGATATATCAGCGAATGGGACGGAGAAACTTGCAGACATTCTTATAATAAGACTTTCGGGTGGTTTTCCCTTTCAAATCGAACACATGCTTGGATTTTCTCCCCGGATCTTCTTACAGAATCGCCCGATCCTCCCACCAACATATCCGTCGTCCAGGAGCACCCCACCTGGGTCCGTCTGTCCGCCCATCAACCGAAGAGGGACGGAGGGGCGCCGGTCATTCGATGGAAGGTCACCCGTGAGCTGCTGTCGCCCGGGGTCCCCCCTCCGGACCAAACGACCACCGTCTTCGAAAACAGTAGGAGTTGTTTATGCCAATAGTCAATTGCAAAGTAGGTACTAATTAACCCCTTAACCGTGTATTTAACTGTAACTCAATGTAAAATGAACGGATATATCCGGGATCCCCAGTTAAGGGGTTAAGTAAATAAAATATCGTGGGATTTGTATAGCGCTTTCGCGTTGTAGTGTCGAAGTAGCTGCTTGTTCGTATGCAAGCTGATTGTCGTAGTAGTCGTTGTCGTTGTAGATGGCTTCATCATCATTATTATCGACGTCGTCGTCATCATCATCTGATAATCTAATAAACAAACTCTATATGCTTACTCATTCAAACACTATAGGCTTAATCATTTGAATTTTAAGCAGCCTCTTCAATGGGGCGCTATAGTTGGGGTGCGTAGTAATCGCTGTAATTCTGTAATCGTTGTAATTCTTTGTAGACAGTAACCTGACTGTTGGTGGACTGAATCCAGGTTCCGTGTACACCTTCTACCTGCATGCTGGGAATGCAGTTGGGTTCGGAAAGCCAGTGAAGTTTCTAGTTAGAACACCAAGACGCAATCAATTCAACGAACAATTAGGCAAGAACTGCATCACTGACTCTCTCTCTCTCTCTCTCTCTCTCTCTCTCTCTCTCTCTCTCTCTCTCTCTCTCTCTCTCTCTCTCTTTCTCTCTCTCTCTCTCCTCTCAGGCGTGTATATGTGTGTTTGTGATTAAAATTAACTTAATGTATTGAGTCTCGAGAGAAAATGAGAAAATAGTGCTAAACAAATAAAAAGATTTACATCTACATTACATCTACATTTACATTTACGCATCATCATCATCATCATCATCATCATCATCATCTTCTTCTTCTTCTTCTTCTTCTTCTTCTTCTTCTTTTTCTTTTTAAGCGCCTAAGAATGCGCAGTTACTGTGGCGATGCTTTATATAGCGCTATAGAAACTCACGAGATTTTGCTTGCTTATTTGCGCCTTCCTTTTCAGACGTTCCAAATCGTTTTGGCGACGGTGACGACGACGACGATGTGGTCGTAGACCCCGACCCCGACCACAAGAAGCCCGTCCTGATGGTCGACATGGTCCAGACCGGGTCCGAGGTCGACTCTGCCGCCGGTGACGTCGTCCTGTCGTCTGCCAAGGACCTCTCGGCGCTCGTCTTGGCCGCGGCCGTCGGCAGCGCCGTCGTCATGGCAACGGCCGTCGTCGCCGCCGTCGTCTGCCTCGTCTGGCGCAGACGACGGCGGCGTCGTCGTCGACAGGTGGCGCTGCGTTCGCGGGAAACGACCTTCGCCGAGAAGAACAAGAACAAGAACAAGACGAAGAAGAGCGTCGAGCCGCTTTCGCCGACCGGAAGCGGCTTATCGGCGCCGTTTTCCAGGGTCACGACCCCGATGATGCCGGTGCGCGGCGGGGCGCTGCAGCAGCAGCAGCAGCAGCAAGTGGGGGCTCATTCGACCCACCAGGGGCAGAAATCCGCCGGAGTGGAGGCGGATGTGGGGGACGATGGACGCGGAGGTTTAGGAGGAGGAGGAGGAGGAGGAGGAGACAGTCTGCAGAGGAAAGCCTGGAAATCGATGATCCAGCGGAAGGCGCTGGAGGAGCGATTCCAGGAGGTGAGCGATCAGGCAGCAGCAGCAGCAGCAGTACCACCTGGATCCGGATCGCCACCTTTTCTTCAACTCGGTGGGGTGCCGTATTACCCCGAGGGTGATGATGATGACGTTCGGAGGGAGGGCGTACCTGTCGCCGCAGGTGTCTACGGTTACCATAGCGCCGATAGTGTCGATGACGACATAGATGAGATAGACTACACCATCAGAATTCCGTCTTACAGATGCCAGAGTGACCGCCACCCTTGGATATAGCTCTGATACATACAGTAATTAACTAGATGTGCATATAACATGTACAGTGGGACTTCGTTATAACGTATCCTCCGTAATAACATACCGCAATGTACGGCACCGTTTGATGCGCTATCTTATTGGATGATATTGGATAAAACCGTGCGTCGGACATAACGTACTAAATTCTACAGTACAGACCCGCTAAGTTCGTTGCGTTATAACGAAGTTCTTACGTATACATGTATAATTATCGTACGGTACAACGATAGACGATGCCATGCAATGCTGTCCTTTTAGATGACTCCATTTAATGCAGTTGTTCTGAAATGATTGCGACAAAACGCAACAGGAGCAGAACGTTTTGGAAAGCGCGTTGACAAATCGCGCGGGAAAAACGAAATTCCCAAAGGACAAATCGCACTGAATGCAGGTCGTTCAAATCAGTTTCTTCTTTCTTTAAGTTCTCTGCAGGTCCAGAATAATATGTCAGCAGCTTGGGTCTTTTCCTTTGTATTCTTTTGGCATCATCCAGTGATTGATGTACGTGGTCTTCCTCTGTTTATTTTCCCCCCATTGCCCTTCCAGTATTGTTTTGAACAACGATTCTCCTCTTAAAATGTGCCCATCCAGTCCTTTGCCTTTGTTTTATTGTTTGATCTGATATCTAAAATGTCCAGTTGTCCACTTTCTTTTTGCCTCCATATCCACATCTCGAACGCCTCCAGTCTTCTGATGTCGTCTTTTCTCATCGTCCATGTCTCTGAGCCATATAACACCACACTCCATATCAGTGTTTTAATCATTCTCTTCTTTAGCCCTTTATCGAGATTACTCCTCATTATTTCCTTCCTTTTAGAATGCTTCCTTTCCCATTGCAATTCTCCTTCTTATTTTGACATCTGGCATCTTCCGTGATAATTAGGTAGCAGAAACTTGTTCTACCTTCTGTCCATAGATTGTGATGTTTGCCTCCTTTCCTTGCTCTTTACTGATGACCATCACTTTCGTCTTTTGATGTTAAAACCATATTCTTCGGACTTAGCCAGTCTATCCATGATGTTTTGTAAGGCTTTTTCTTTGTTTGCTAACATAGCCTGATCGTTTCAGTTTCAATTGACCAGTTTCAATCAGTTTCAATTGACCAGAAATGCGCATTCTGTTCAAGCATAGATTATTTTGCTGGAGTAAGCTGATAGAGTCCCCAGTGACCTGGTTAAAATGTCCAGCTGCACTTTATTTTTTGATACACCGAGTCCTAGTGCTACTGTATGGGACACCCCGCGATAATTTTTTGCCATCGGCTGATGCCTCTGTACATTTTGAAGTGGCGCTATAGAAGTTTAGAATTAGATTATTAGTAAACATGTGTCCCGTAGGTGTACCTGTTGGGCATTACAGTGTGTGTGTGTGTGTGTGTGTAAACATTAGTACTTAGTAGTAATTTTGTATGTGTAATCATGTAATTCTATGGAAGTATTACAACGTGTTATTTGCTGGAGAGTTGCGTTATAACGAACGCCTTCACACGTTGTGCTACCTCCCCACCAGCTCCTTCTCTGTTTCTGTCTGTCTGTCTGTCTGTCTCTGTCTGTCTGTCTCTCTCTCTCTCTCTCAGTTCACACCGAGTCCATAATGAGATAATCTATTTTGATGTGTGTATATATATATATATATATATATATATATATATATATATATATATATATATATATATATATATATATATATATGTAGTTTATGAGGTGCTGTATTTTCTGCGTAATGTTACTTGCCGTCTCTGTTATTATAGAGTAAAATGTGGCAATAGCGTGTGACCGCAAAGTCGCAAACCTATGTCGGGACTTTTGAGTGCAGTCGAGTATAGATAGATAGATACTAGAAGAACAAGTATGTTCATCTTTGTCTTTGTGCCTCGATACTTACAAGCAGTGTTGGAGTTGTGAAATTTGAGCTGTGGGGGGAGGGGGGTTGAGGACTGAAATTCAATGAATGACAGTGACTGCATGTACCCGATATGCGATTTTTGTGAGGGTTGCAAAGTTAGCTGGGGGGCGGTTCAACCCCCAACCCTCCCGGAAACTCCAACACTGCTTACAAGTACGTCACTCCGGTTGTCTCGAAAATGTACTGCATAAAATGTCTTCGCGACCAGTAATTTTGTCAATTTTATCAAGATTTGTGACCCATTGGTCAATGGTCAATGGTCAAGGTCGAAGATGATCAATTCCAGTCAAAGACTGGAAGCCGCTTCTATGACGCCTACTCTTTGCTTTTGCGCGCCGTCATATTTCTCTGTCTCGGCGTTAGATTTCCGCTGAATTTTGCCATCAGTGTCGTCCTCTGAACCGTGCAATAAATAATGCAGCAATCGATGCCCTGTTAATGAAATGACAGATTCGTTTATTTTCGCATTTATATAGCGCCAGATGGAGTCATAATCTGTGTAACTCCGTTCTGATAATTGTTGTAAGTCAGTTTCTTCGTCTGTTTGTACGTCTCTTGTAATTTGTTTTAAGGCATTTCAATAATAATAATAATAATAATAATAATAATAATAATAATAATAATAATAACTTTTGCGTTACTGTTGTTATGCGTTTTGACCGTAATATATCATAGACAATATTTTTATTTAAAGGGATTTCCCCCAACTTCTAATCGTGCTAAAGGGGTGTATGTCTAGGAACACAGGCTAATCCCCCCCCCCAATGGATTACGTCATGACCAGTCGTCGCCATGGCAACGTTACAGGCCTGAATTTAATGCAGTATATAGGTCCAGTGATGGGTTAGTATTTAGATGACAGACGACAGTTTTCCCGAACGAGTGTTGCCGCCGTCGTCTTAACCTTCGCAATCTAATTTCTCCCGCACACGTGATGTCCATTTATCTAGCGCCAGATGTCACACTGTCGCCCGTATAATTTAAATTCATGCGAACGTCGTCGGGATCGGAAATAAGGGTCAATTTGCATCGGGTCCGGGTTCAACCCATGCGTCGGCCGGACGAGCTTTCTGTAGCGCTACGTTGTCGACAGCGACGACGACGCAGTCACGTGACTCGGGTCAGAAGGTCAGTGGAAGGCGCGTTCCTTTCACACACACACACACACACACGACCACCCACGTCGCGATCGCAGGTGAACCACCTTTGATCTTGCGCCGCAATTGGTTTAGAGTTTCATGCGTGCTACTGCATTATAAGGCCGTGAAAACGCATGCAGTTGTAGGCCTATAAGATGGGGACTCCCCTTTGAAGAACGATAGCTAATTTTAGAACTGTTTCCATGGCGACCGGATGACGTCACTCTACTCGTCGGTCGTGACGGAGGCAACGGTGTAGACGATGAAATAGACGACGTTGAAGAGGAGGAAGGAGAGGGGGAAGATCTTGCGAGCGACGCGGTCGATGCTCCGGGCCAGGCGTTTGCTGCCCTCGACGTCAACGGTGCTGACGCTCAGGTCGGTCGAAGGCGTCACCAAGTCACGCACAGACTGCACAAGACAGCGTCATAACAACGTCAAATTATCGTCATCATCATCATCGTCTTCATCATCATCGGCATCATCTTCATCATTACTATCGTCGTCGTCATCTTCATCATTACTATAGGCCTACTATCGTCGTCGAACATCATTAAGTGACGTTTCACAAACACGAACGGAATGTGTGAATGTGACGTAGACGTCACGTGATAAGAATACAATGCGAAGAAACGAGAGAGAGAGAGAGAGAGAGAGAGAGAGATCGTGCAGTGGAGTTGCCTCGTAGTTGCGTGGCGATTGTCAGAAAATGGCGTGATTCGAGACTTCTTGACCGTCTTGCCCGAGACATAATCCGGGCCCCGGGGACTCCACTTACAAGGCCCCGATCCGGCCCTTGGGGATAGAGGGGTGGGATGGAGGCTGGGTGTTGGGTGTGAGGCCAGATGACTCTGACGCGGGTCGGCGTCAACGGCGCTGAGCTTGGCGACCACGTGACCCGCGGCACTTAATCTAATCATCGGCCTGGAAAAGCAAACGGATTACGGCACCGCTTGGCCGACTAATGGCGCCGCTAGATGGAGCTTTAAGACCGGAAGTCGAAGCGCAAAGCTCACCTGCTCCTCCTCCTCGTCCTCCTCTTCCTCCTCCTTCTCCTCCGCCAGCAATTTTCGCCACCTATCGACGAAGTGCGTGAAAACTGGCGCTACATAAATATGCGGCCTGGGTTTGCCGCTGTTCTCTCAACAATCAGATTAAAGTGGCGCCAAATGAATTCCCGCCGGTAAATTCGTTCCGCCCTATTCTTATAATTTTCCACCGCGCTTTGTTGCCGTGGCAACTACTCGGGAAAATGGCGTCGAACTAATCGGTCGTCATGGATACGAAAACCGTCACGAAAAGAGCTCTTACCAGCAGCATGGCATCAACTCGGTAACCCCTGGAAAATGCCAGCGGCGCTATATAATTCATCGCTTTTATAGCGCTACGATGATCCGCGCACCGTCGCAATATGTTTTAATTAATATAGCGATACCACTAATCAGTGTTGAATTCTTGGATAAGGCGCGAGTATATATATATATATATATATATATATATAACGTACATAACTTACCCGAAAACAGGAAGTCAGCATCGATGTCGAATAAAATATATCCTATGAAGAGAAAGAAAATGCGAGAATTCAATTTAACTGATAATTAATAAATTAGACCAAATAATTCGTGATAAGTTCTTTTGAATCGCAGTTTAGCGTTTTACTTTCTCTTGTAATAATCCAGAGAGAATATAAATAATAAGTACTGGTATAACTTCGTTATAACGGACTCGGTTATAACGCAGGCCTAACTCCGGTTATAACTTAACGCAATGTACGGTTCAGTGTGAGGCGCTATACCGTACTGGATGGTATTGGGCATAACTGTACCTCGGATACAACGTACTAAATTTACAGGAGTCCGCTGCTGTAAGTGCGTTATAACGAGGTTCTACTGTACTGATTACATCATTGAAATGATAAAGTCACGATACAGCGCTAGAGGCGCTGCTGTTCACCTATTTTACTTTATTCTATTCTATTCTACATAACGATTTATATAGCGCGGTAACATAACGAGGGCCAAAATCAGGAGCGCTTTGCATGGAACAATTGTAGGATAAGTTGAAAAGGTGCGTCTTAAGGTGCGTCACCTGTGGTGCGGACAGGTCCATCGGCCCCACTCCGTCCACGGACAGCATCGGGACGTTGCGGAGAGCGAGGGTCCTTGTTCGGACTCCGGTCCGGGCGGCGACGTTGACGAGGGCGTATTCGAGGAGTCCACAGAAGACGAAGACGAGGCAGACGATCATCCAGATGTCGATGGCCTTGATGTAGGACACGCGCGGCATCTGGTCGTTGATGCTGACGCTCTGGGTGGTCGTCGTCAGGACGGTCAGAAGGCCGAGGGACACGCGCGCCGGGGCGCCGTCGATGTTGATCCAGAAGGAGACCCACGACAACATCACGACCAGGATGCTGGGAACGAACACCTGGATGAAGAAGTAACCGATGTCTCTCCTGATCACGAAACGGATCTCAGCACAAGGATACGCACCTGGCGAGAGAAAAAAACAAACATCTTCCTATTATAAGCATAAAAACATCAGTCCAAATACTACTACTACTACTACTACTACTACTACTACTACTACTACTACTACTACTACTACTACTACTACTACTACTACTACTACTACTACTACTACTACTACTATTACTACTACTACTACTACTATGACTACTACTACTACTACTACTACTACTACTACTACTACTACTACTACTACTACTACTACTACTAATAATAATAATAATAATAATAATAATAATAATAATAATATCAAGTTTAGAGTGGTTCAGAAGGATCTACACTGTATGAGAACGACTATTAAAAGTGTATGTAACCAAGGGTAAGAAGTAAAATCTCGTGGATTTATATAGCGCTTTGGAGAGTAGTACAACGGTAGCTGCCTATTCTTAGGCGCTTTTTCTTTCCTAAAATAGCTACGGGAAAGGTGAGTGATCAGACAGGCAGTGGTCGATGTATCCAAGAAGTGTAACGTGTAACCAAAAGTGTGAGCGAACGTAACCGTAAATGTAAAAAATGTAACTATAAGACACACACACGCTGTATAAAGCGCAGGCGCTAATGAAATACACCGCAGTGCGTATTGTAACAGATGTAACGTTTGATAACAGATGTAATTTTGGTCTGTCTATAATAAGCAGATAACTGCGAAGATCATCTCTCGTGCATTTTCCCTATCTGCTTTTTACTTGGACGCCACATTTCCAACTGGGTCAGGTCGATATAGAAATCGATGTCAGAGCAGAACGGCACGTGACCCGTCGTTCGTCACGTGATCCTACCTGTCGTGTAGTTGTCAGAACAGTCGGTCTTGAGCCAGTTGACGAGCGTAAACTGTGGCATTCTGACATTGTCATAAACTTCCACTGGTTTCCCCAACCACCCGAAGTACAGAGTGTCCATTGTGTAGCCAACTGCAACGGAGTTTACAAAACACCGAACAAGGTCAAGGTCAAGGTCAAGGTCAAGGCCAGAGGCCATCGCTTTCTAGTAAATTCTGTCCAATATTATTATTCAGCGAATTCGATCAAATGTCTTTTATATTTCTTTGAAGTATTCGGTTGCTTTTAAATCAATATGTAAGCTAATATCGTGTGATTATATGAGATGAAAATGAATCAAAGCATGTTACAGAGATTGTGTGCCTAGTATAACCATCAGCCAAAATAGAGGAACCCACCCCCGTGCAGCCCGCCCGGCCCCAGCCAAAATAGGGGAACCCACCCCCGTGCAGCCCGCCCGCCCCCAAAATAGGGAACCCACCCCCGTGCAGCCTGCCCTCGTGGGCGGGCTGCACGGGGTGGGTTCCCCTATTTTGGCTGGGGCCGGGCAGAGACGTCATTTCACTGTTTTTCAGGGGGAGGGCAAAACACTTTCGACCTGACAAGTTACAAGTTTGTGAAAAAGCTGACGACCTTTTTTTTTTTTTTTGCTTGTCGGCCAATTTTCACGGTTAGTTAAAGTAGTTACTTCAAATTACTCGACATCACCAAGCATTCCTTTAGGGCGTGTAAAATCTAAATAATAACAAACATTGGCAAAAATTTTTCCCCTCAAAATCAGGAGGGGCAAATGCCCCCCTGCCCCCCCCAAATGACGTCCCTGGGGCCGGGTCGTGAGATTTGAGGAAAACCGTTGAGAAATTTGGATGTGAGTAAGTATAGCATGATCGAAGAAAAGACGCGAATGTGAATGTTTGTAGACAACCTTGACGGCATTTTTGATCGTTGGAGACCTTTTTACCCGAAAATGTCGGCCTGCCCTCCCCTCTATTCCGGAACCCTGGTTACGCCACTACCCGCTTTAGATCTCTGAAGCAGATTTTTTAAAACCAAATTTCTAGCGAAACAGATTTTCATCAGGGTGATATTTCACTTTCGTTTTTCGTTTTCTTTTTAATTTTCTCAACATTTTAATTCGAGTAGAGTTTCCAATCTCTCTCCGACTTATGTGTCTGCTACATGCCAACCGGTTTCGCCTCCTCAAGGTCTATGCTAGGATCAGATACGAGATGGAGCAGAACAATTACAATTACGATATTACGATTACGTTTTACTTACAGCTTTCGAATTGCATTGGGCAGCTCTGAGTGTCCATCGGGTAGAGTTGCAGCTTCATTGGACAGGAAAACGTCGCCGTAATTCTGTAAATTAACATAGAACAAGTACTACTACAATGAGTTGCTGGCGCTATATAAAAATGAAAGAACGAACAATCTTTGGTCGAAAAAATTGGGTCAAATTAAGCTTCGACCCAATTATTTTACATCTCAAATAACGCCCAATAGTAACAACAGGTTAACGGGTAATTATCGATAGCAGGGTTATTTCTAGGATTATCAATTGGAGGGGGTCGGGGTCGGTAAATTCTGGGAGTCCCCTGCCAAAAATCTGACAAGCAAAAGAAGGTCATCGCAGAGCTGAAATTGGGGGAAGGGGTGTTGGGGTGTCGGTCTCAAATTGGGGGTGTTTGAGACCGACACCCCAAGGGTAGTATTAGGGGGTGTAGAAATATCCCTGATCGATAACTTTTAAAATGTAAATCTCAACTGCAAAGATGCGAAAAAGTTTTAAAAATTGCTAAAAGACGTGAATCCAGAATGTAAAGTCACGTGACCCGCCTACCTGGTGACGTACCACACGTGACCCGTGCAGTTGACGGTCAGCATCCGGTTGTTGACGGTGACGTCATGAAATTTCGCGGCTCCCTTTTCGTTCCGGAAGTACGTATCGGGAATCCAGATGACGTTCCAGTCGCCGTCCTTTAACCGGATGCTGGACTTCTTCTTCCGGATTTCCGGAAATACGAGACGCGGATCGCGCCACTGCTGCCGGAAGTACATGCTCATCGAATAATCCTGCGAAATGTACAGTAGAACTTCGTTATAACGTACTCGGGTATAACGAATCCTCGGTTATAACGTGCCGAAATGTACGGTTTCGTGTGATGCGCTACCGTATTGGATTGTATTGGATATAACGTACCTCGGATATACTGTAAGTTACTAGATTTTTGAGACCGGCTAAGTACGTTATAACGAAGTTCTACTGTATTTCGGAAATCATAAACGTTAACTTCTATGGTGGACAGGGAGCAAAACGTGAAATGTCATGGAGTCATGGGCGCCCACAGAAATTTTTCCAGGAGGTGCAAAACACATTTTAACACAATGGTCACGGTTAATATTATAGCAGGGCTTTCAAATTTCACTGTGGAATACTGGTATTTGCATTTTCCAGGAAGGGGGAAAGTGCCCCTCTTGCCCTAATGTGCGGGCGCCCATGCGTGGAGTCATAGATGCAGCTATGCATACGGCGGGTCTGGAATATGGGACATGGTGCAGTGGTGGCTGGAATAAGGAAATAGACACCAGTCATATTGTGAGCTTTCGAATACAGGGCAAATACTACTAAGCCACTTACAGCAAAATCCAAGTATTATTATTATTATTATTATTATTATTATTATTATTATTATTATTATTATTATTATTATTGCTGTATTATTATTGTGCTTAGAGAGCCACTCTGAAAAATGCGACAACTTGAAGATGGAAAACGATAAGGGAGAAAAGGAAAGGCAGATACATCGCAGTATTTGTGGATATGATACATGATACATGATACATGATACTTACCATTGTCTGTTCGCTTATGGAGAAGATGCTGATGATGTGGATGCCCAGACTGACTTCCGTTGGGCGGTCTGCAATATTTCATCGTCGATAATAAGAATACGAAAATGCCAGAAATATCATTTTTAAAAAGAATTCCCTGTGACCAGTTGAGCAATATTAGCTGTCACAGCGACGACGACGACAACAACAAAAACAACTGAGCAACAACGCAATAGCAGCAACATTGGCAAAACATCCATCGCTGCGGGTCGTCATATTAGGAGACGCGTTCGCTAATTGATTGATTGACTGATTGAGAGACTGATTGATTGACTGATTGATTGATTGATTGATTGATTGATTGATTGATTGATTGAAGGATTGTTTCGTCCTTCGTTCGTTCGTTCTCTTGCCTTTTAACGGTGGTTCTTCTCTGTTGTAGTTGGTGATTATTCTGTTTCGAGTTATCATTTCGTCGCTAAAACAACACAGAAATAGGCGATATATCGGAATTTTAGTCAAATTTTGCAGAATCAGAGAGAGAGAGAGAGAGAGAGAGAGGAGAGAGAGGGAGAGATAGAGAGAGAGTGAGAGATATGTCTTATAAGATATCTGTTTTTTAAAGCAGGTGTCGGCTGAAAAGCGCAACGCAGATGAAAAGCAATTGATAATTACGAGAAGAAGAAGATAAACTGTTCATAATTAGGCAAAAATAAGTCTTTAAAAAAGAAAACCCGACAAAAGAAGATCAGTCGGATTAGGAGGAAAATGAATTCGCTATCATTGTCCACACCTGACACACGAAGGATGATATAAGACAGACAGACAGACAGACAGACAGACAGACAGGCGTACAGATAGACAGACAGACAAACAGACAGAAGACAGATACAGAGCTAGATGACATAGACACACAAGACCAGGGGCGGCTCCTGGGATAGGCAAACTAGGCGGCTGCCTAGGGCGGCAAATGTCAAGGGGCGGCAAAATGGCGTCGCTAAAAATATAGCGGCGTCACTTTGCAGCCCCCTTTGATCTTATGTTATTGCCGACTTAGTTAGAAGATGTTGTGACCTAGATACTGAGAAAAATAAACAAAAACCTCTAACAGCGCGCACTGCAAGCATCCTATAGCAAGGTCAGACAGTGACGCATACAGCAGTGACGTCACAATTTTCCTGGCTACGCCGTAAATTAATTCTGGCCAATCGTTGTTGAAGACAAAATTAAACTTTTAATGTTTGACGGTTGACACAGTTATAGACTTCAGATCGGATTTACTTCGTATTAAATTTATTACAATGTTAGAAACTTTAGTTAATTTTTTGATCACGCACCAAGAAAAACTATCGCAAAACGCAAAGCCCAGAAAGACCGGACATTAAAACTGAAAAGTCGTAATAATATTAATCATACATGTATGTGCGAAAAATTTCTAAATTTAATATAATAAAACTTTAATCATTCATTGAACACGTTGCGAGATGTGTCATGTGATGTTACGAAGGAGGATTACTAATAAACTATAAGCAGCTAAAATAATTAACTGTTTGTTTAGATACACAGTGCTAAATAAAATGTTGCTAATAAAGGAAATCTCTAGCCGTGTTTAAGCACTGTATAAATAGAACAATAGAAATGCTAAACAGAATATATGACACGGGAACAATTAAGCATTCTTAGTTATATATATATATATATATATATATATATATATATATATGCATATTTTAAATCGGTATCAAGGGCGGCCATAGACCCGCTTGCCTAGGGGCGCCGGAAACTAACGAGCCGGCCCTGCACATGACATGAACGTGTAGCGATAAAAACCCCGATAGGATCGGCATATCATTTCAGGACTTCGATTGCGTCACACTTGTGACGTCACAAACCGTACGCAAAGTTTGCACACCACTCTGCGCAATCGAAGCTCTTGTGACGTCATCCGGTTTTGTTTTCCGCCGCGACGGAAACGTCGTCATCTTCGCGCCCGAAATCTACATGCATGACGTCACTAATAGAAAATGACGTTTTGCGTCGGTCGTGGCTCTCGTCCTCCCTCTACTCCTCCTCCTCCTTCCCTTCCTCCCTTCCCACCTCTCCCCTCCTCCAACGTGCTCCCACTTCGCAAACTAATACTGACCCCTCGCTTCGCTACTCAAAAATGCAGATGCGACAAGTTTCACACGAACCGCTCCGCCGCCACCCCCACCCCCACCCCACCAAGTGGTACTTTATCCTCTTTCCTCTCCATCCCTCCTTCCCTCTCCCTCTCCCTCTCCCTCTTCTCCTGCGCCGGGTAAATTTGTTTTGACGACCGCGAAATAGAGCAGTTCGGCGAATGATAAAATCATTTCTTCCTACTCTTCTTCTTCTTCTCTTCTTCTTCTTCTTCTTCTTCTTCTTCTTCTTCTTCTTCTTCTTCTTCTTCCTGTTTTTGCATCGCATTTGCACTTAAAGCGCTTCCCATCTTGATTAGACTTTCCGTTCCGGACGCCATTTTGAATTTCTGTTCTAATGGCGGATATGACGTCATGCAGAGCACGGCGGATCGGTTGTCTATCGGCGAACTGTATCAGACAACTAATTCCACGAGATTCGAAGATAGCGCAGACAGCGAGAAATCCCAATCAATAGATGGACGGAGGAAATGGACGAATGAACTCAAAACGACACTAATCGCATCCGCCAATCGTCATCCTCTGAATGCACTTCGTATCCTCATCCTCAATTTCTTCCCCTTCCGCATTTTCCTGTACCGTAAACAGAAATTTTACATCGGAAGGCAGTTCGAATTTAAAAGCACTAAATTAAGGCTGGACGCCGTTTTTTCGAGGACGCAGTGTAATGACCGATCAGAACGTCTGCCGATCATTTGACGACAACGACCACGTGACGTGGTCATGTGGCTTAGGTGACCACCACCCCCAACCCAACCCAACCCCCACCCAACCCCACCCCACTAGGACTCTGCTGAGGTTTGTTGGCGCCGTTGAGGCAACGGACATCCGAACGGTTTTGTACAAACAGCGGGTGTGGGGTTGTGGGTGGGACTGGGGCTAGGAAAGGGGTGGGAGTGGGGCTTTTGATCGGAAAGGTGGCGCTATATCATTCATCCTGCATGTTAATTTCCGCGACGAAGCTTCGAAGTCCAGGATTTTTTATTTTTCATTCTGAAGGGTATTCAACAACAACTGGCGCCTCTAGCGACGGACTTTGGAATTCCTCCAACGCATGCATGCACGCATACTGTGTGTGTTTGTTCATATACACAGAAAAAGAGAGAGAGAGAGAGAGAGAGAGACAGACAGACAGACAGACAGACAGACAGACAGACAGACAGACAGACAGACAGACAGACAGACAGACAGACAGACAGAGACAGACAGAGAGACAGAGAGACAGAGAGACAGAGAGAGAGAGAGAGACAGAGAGAGAGAGAGAGAGAGAGAGAGAGAGAGAGAGAGAGAGAGAGAGAGATGGAGAGGATGAGAGAGATTTATGGGACATCTATAGCAATGTTGGAGTGCGTAAAGCCAAAGCATCGAACTCGAACACATTTGTGTTTGCAAAACGAGCAGTATTAATTCCGATGGCCATAAATGATTCGCAAACACCCCCCACACACACACATGACTCATGCATTCATAAGTGCGCACTTCGACCGGAGTGGAGTGGCCAAAGTGCTTCTGGACAAGTGACGGCCCGTCGAGGGTGGCCACTGGCCACTGAGAACGCCGGACGCTGTGTGTGCAGTGACGATTTATCCTTCGATGCAGATGCAGACTTTTCGACCCACCCTACTTGCTGCTACGTGATTTCAACACCATCGGCTCCGGTTTTTTAATCTGTCGTCTGTGATTCTTGAAATACGGCAACACGCTTAAGACTAAATTTTTCAGCCACCCTCAACAAGGCAACTGGCTCGTTTCCCGGAGTAAAATTTTCCAAATTGCCAATCTGCGGCATTTCTATAAAGTCTCTCTCTCTCTCTCTCTCTCTCTCTCTCTCTCTCTCTCTCTCTCTCTCTCTCTCTCTCCGGTGTAACGTTACTAGGCATGTACGCAGTGGATCGAGAAAAAAGCAGCGTTCAAAGTTCCAATTAAGACAGTTCGAGCGATAGCGATTCAGTGCAATCCGATGCCAAAAACACTCGACTGTGCACGAGTTGCCATTTCAGATATTATATTCAAGGCCTTCGTACCTTTTGAAGTATATTGTCATTCCCCTATCTCTCTCCGTCTCTGTCTCTGTCTGTCTCTCTGTCTCTCTGTCTCTCTCTCTGTCCGTCTGTCTGTCTGTCCGTCCGTCTGTCTGTCTGTCTGTCTCTCTCTCTGTCTCTCTCTCTCTGTCTCTCTCTCTGTCTCTGTCTCTGTCTCTGTCTCTCTCTCTCTCTCTCTCTCTCTCTCTCTCTCTCTCTCTTTCTGTTAGAAGACAGGGACGCCATGTTGGATTTAATTTATAGCATAGACTCTTGCGCTGGCGCCAGTGCTACTACGTCTAGACACGTCGTATGCGATCATCCATTTGCCGCTCTGCGTCTATCTACGGTCCAATCAAAAGATTTTCCGGAATTTTATGGCAGATGAATTGCGGGGGTTATGACCAGATGCAATGGCCTCCTCGCCAATCATATAGAACGCATCATTGCCAAACAAGTGTTTTCCTGGGGCGGGTGGGGAGTGGGGAGGGTGGAGCTGTGGGGCGAGGGAGGGAGCGTTATTGAAGAACATTATCAAAGTTCTGTTATGAGATCGTGGTTTGAGATAAATGTTGAGTAAAACAACCACAACGACGACAACAACAATACTTTTTCGTGAAAGTGAGAGTCCAATGTATTTGAGGTAATTGAATTAATAATAATAATAATAATAATAATAATAATAATAATAATAATAATAATAATAATAATAATAATTGAAATAATAATACTAATACTAATAATAATAATAATAACTATTATTTTTTATTATAATGGCAGTTTTAGAGTGGTTTAGTAGGATCTGCCCTGTGTGAGAGATACTATTCAATTCAACTTGATTTAAGGAAAGTAAGCAAATTGGTTGGGCCTACCTCTCGCGCAGAATTTGGATCTTTTTAGCGATTCTTGTCCCTTGATACATTCGCCTGAAAGAGAAAATCTATTCATTATTAACATCCGCATTTAACTCTAGTAGTAACAGTATAATAATAATAATAATAATAATATTATTATTATTATTATTATTATTATTAGTAGTAGTAGTAGTAGTAGTAGTAGTAGTAGTAGTAGTAGTAGTAGTAGTAGTAGTAGTAGTAGTAGTAGTAGTAGTAGTAGTAGTAGTAGTAGTAGTAGTAGTAGTAGTAGTAGTAGTAGTAGTAGTAGTAGTAGTATTGTTGTTGTTGTTGTTGTTGTTGTTGTTGTTGCTTCTATGCTGCATTGCTGTAAAAGCATCCATTATCCCATTAAACGTGTGACTTAGGGTCATATTTTTCAACATAAATCTATGCTATAGAAAATAGAGTTCCGAGTTAGCGCCACTCTCATGGATAATTATTCTATTCTCGCAGAAGATGCGGCGACCGAATTACGAATTCTGAAGATGCAGGCGCTACAAAAATTGGACGCCTAAAGTTTTCGCCGGGAAAAATTATTAGTCTATGGCGCAAGCTGGCAATTTCTATAGCGCCTTTATTGGAAGGCACGCCGTATTACGCATCAAAGCGCCCCCAGGCGGTGATGTTGGGCAAAACCACCAAGCGCCCGGTCGGGATGGACCACCGGCGAGAAAGTCGTCTGCTAGATGAGAATTTATGTAGCGCCATATTGGCCTCGGGGCATCATTGATCATCGCTGGAAAGTGACGACGACACGACAATCCGAAGATTTTGTAGCGCTTGTCAAGGATTGACCTTGGCTTGCAAAGAAATGGTCACGCAAATTTCAGATGTCACATCTATACGACTGCCAAGAAAGTGCTGGTAATAATATTAAGTCCTAAGTCATATATTTTACGGATTAGTGGATTGAACATGAATGTAATAATAATAATAATAATAATAATAATAATAATAATAATAATAATAATAATAATAATAATAAAGTGATCACCGCGGGATATATTCCTTATTCTGATCTTACATACTTGTCCGAAACAGAGGCGTAGTGTCCCAATGGCTACTATGGCTCTAGCCATGGGCAGCACACAAGATGGAGGCGGCAAATAAGCGAAGTTTTTTTTGTTTGGAGGGTTGTTGAAGAGTTTTTGGCGAAGGGGCGGAACAATTTAGAAGGGACGGCAAATTCAGCGGCGACGGCCTTTTTTTGCTTGTCGGGTATAGTAAGAACAAATTGGGGCGGCATTTTTTCCAGGAGCCATGGGCGGCACAAATGCACGCTACGCCACTGGTCCAAAACGACTACATGTAGATGGTTTCCGTTCATTTTTCGAATTGAATTATTGTAATAGATTACACGCGTATGACATTCAAAGATAAAACGACTATTCACGTAACAACCTGTTCCTATCTAATCGTGCTATCAGACGACTGCATATTTTAAAAACATTCTAGTCTACATGTATATTTCCAAATGTCTTGCATTTAATCACTGGTTGCCAGAGGTCTTATTGTCCACAGCAATGAAGTGAGAAACTTATGCTTTACACTTTACACAGCACTCTTCGGTCTTAAATCATGTTGATGACTTCTTAGTCTTTAATTCATTCTATTTATTATTATTATTATTATTATTATTATTAGTAGTAGTAGTAGTAGTAGTAGTAGTAGTAGTAGTAGTAGTAGTAGTAGTAGTAGTAGTAGTAGTAGTAGTAGTAGTAGTAGTAGTAGTAGTAGTAGTAGTAGTAGTAGTAGTAGTGGTAGTCGTTAATGTTGCGAAAGCATTGACCGCTGTCCGCTGATAAGAGATATTTGAAAGAGGACTTCTTCGACTGGTCTTTTATCTATCGTAGTTATAAATCGACGTGTGTGTGTGTGTGTGTGTGTACTGTGTATGTCTTTTTGACTGCCCTATCGGTTGCCATGGGGGTGGGGGCTGGAGGGGTAGTAATCCGACCTCGGAAGCAATTCACCGGGTTCGTAATGTGATCGATTTGCGTGGTTCGTGACCTTCGAGTGTGCTATTTCCCAGAAGTCACTGGGAATTCACACCCCCGTAAGTTCCAGAAATATTGGATGAAACTTGGACGCAGGCGGCGATAAGAGAAGCCTCAGTAATTTCCCAGTTTATATTGCACGGCGGAGGAGGAGGAGGAGGAGGATGAAGAGGATGAGGAGGTGGAGAGATAAGTGAAACAAATTGCACTGTATATATATATATATATATATATATATATATATATATATATATGCACAGATCGCTCTCTGCTACACGCATGGTCTGCCCTGTGACCGCGTCTCCTTGTATCGAATGTCTGTAGCAATATGTTGGACGTATTTACGAACACTGTTTCCGTTGAGTATCATAATAATAGCCTATGTAACGCAATAAGGCATGCGCCGTATTATTTGCTTGCTTGCATCTTTTGTGTCCAATTCGAGACTGATGACGGACAATCGAACGGATCAAACGAAACCTAATTCCCGTCTATGAAACGGATTGCTTAGGTAAGTAAGTAAGTAAAATCTCGTGAATTTATATAGCGCTTCTTTCGGAAGCAGTCGCGCAGTAGTTGCTTGTTATTCGGCGTAAAAATTGAACGTTCTGAAATGTTAATCGGTTGAAATCCAACAAGGTTTCTTATAAAACCTATTAAACGTTTCCATTTTCCATTTCTGTGGAATTCGGCCGTGATTACTGACAGATGACTTGATGTGGAAAGACATTTGTTTTTTAGGGTGGGGGGATCTATAGGTGGAAAGGTGGATGGGTTTGTGATTTTTTCTGTTATGAACTGGACTCGACGGGAATAATTCTGGAATGCAAACCTTTTCTCGCACGAAAAAGTCTTCAGCCGTGTTCTTGTTTCGCACCTCGGCAGCACTTCCTCGGTATAATAACAATGTGAAATGGATTCGTAAATATACATGCGCTATATAAATTCTCTCTGTTGAGGTCAGACAGCTGCATTGTGCAATCGGCAGTCGACAACGGTCGGTTGGTACCGCACTCTTTTCATGTGGCCCTCTTTCAGAAGCAAAATAATTCATAAGCTCCAAACAGTAGAGCTTTTTAAAAAAGTAATACCACGTTTTGATGTTTAAAAGTAGTCCTCTGGATATGAGTTTAAGCTCCATTGGCTGTACTGCAACACTAATACAGCGATCGGAGCCGTATTAGCAACAGCATCTGAAGTAGCTGCATGATTTAGCAGTAGCAGCAGTACCGGTAGTATAGCTGGACATGTATTAGCTGTTTTAGCAGCAGTAGTAGCAGTAGTATCGTATATAAGTAATAGCAGCAGTAGCTGTACTGGCTGTAGCAGACATGGGCATGGGTCCATTTTAAAACCCATTCCAACCCAACCCATCATTATTCAGACCCATCCCAACCCACAGAAGCAATATGATTACTTACCCGACCCAACACACAGTAATGCATTACAATTTTTAAACCATGACTTATTTCTGACCCAACTCGCCTTAACCATGGAAATGTTTGACCCGACCCAATCCAACCCAACCCACGCGTGAACCCAACCCATGTTCATCTCTGAGCTGCAGCAGCAGCAGCAGCAGTAGCTATAGCGATTGTAGTACAGTAGTTTATACTTGAGTTTTCGCATCACTGGATTTAGAACTCATCGTTGCCTTACGTATTGTCTTCCTTTCTGCAGAATTATTTCCTTCCGTGGAAAGCAAGTCACCGGAGATAGACAGCTGGAATCCGAAGGAGCGTGAAGGAAAGTAAGTAAGTAAATTGCCGTCGCTTCTTAGGCCATCGATCACACGAGGCTAACTGAACGCAAACGACTGGGCTTTTAAAAGGTTCGCGAGTCAAACGGAAGGACTTGTTAAGTAGGCGGAGGAATTCTTCCCTCACTCAAAGGTCCTTCGGTCGGCGCCTTAATAGGCGATATCAAACTGCCACGTGAAATCAGGAGGCTGGACAGATATATGAAGAAGTATTACTGTCTATACAGGAAGAGTGAGAAAGCGAGTGACGACAACAACAACGAATGAAAGACAGGCAGGCAAACAAAGCAGTGTTTTATTATCCAGTCCCGTTGGGTGGGGGGATTCCCTCTACCGACCCAAAAAACTCGACCCCTCAAATCCCAACACTGACGCAAATTTATGCATTGAACTACGTCTCTTCCCCCTCCCTCCATCCAAGTCAATTCCCCTTCCCACCAAAGGCCCGGAGTCTGGATAAAACACGGATACAGAGAAAAATGAACGAATGATAATAGGTAAATACTGTAATAAAGTAAATACACCGATAAACAAACAGATAAATAACATTGAATAAAATAAATAAATAAAATAAATAAATAGAATAAATAATAAATAACATTGAATAATTGCACGAACAATCAATAAATAGCCTGATAAACAACAAAATGCAATAAATAAAATGACGAATAAACAGAAAAGAGACAACCAGACAGGCCAGATGACGAGAGAGAGAGAGAGAGAGAGAGAGAGAGAGAGAGACGAAGAGATACAGGGAGCCTGGCAATCAATACGGAAGATGCGTATACGATTTGTCGTTATGGCGCTCAGTTGACAAACTAATAAACCTCTCGCAGTTTCGCTGTCACCTGTCAGTTCCCCCCTCATCCCCCTCATTCCCCTCATTCCCATTGACCTCTTCCCATCCGCATTCCTTCATCGCCCCGAAGGATTTCTTTCGAAGCGTCTTCCATATTTTTGTTCGCTTTTCTGTCTTCCTTCCCCCGCCGCCTTCTAATCAGCTTCATTTCAATATCGGTTGCCATAGAAACGCGCATGCGCACCCGACGGGCAACGAAGCGCTCGTCATAAGTCGGTGTATACGCTAATACCCTCCTCCTCCTCCTCCTCCTCCTCCTCTTCGTGTAGCATTAATAGCAAAGTAGTAGTAGCAGCAGCAGCAGCAGCATTAGTAGTAGTAGTAGTAGTAGTAGTAGTAGTAGTAGTAGTAGTAGTAGTAGTAGTAGTAGTAGTAGTAGTAGTAGTAGTAGTAGTAGTAGTGGTAGTGGTAGCAGTAGTATAGTATCCTTCCTCTCGGTGCGATCGTCCGTTGATCGAAGCCGACGACGAGCACCCGATGCGAAATTGTTCTTTGACAGACGACAGCAGCAGGAGTGGATTTACAAAAGCGCGCGGAATGTGTGACTGCTGCCGCTGCCGTTTTTCCAATTGCATAGCATAGAGACGTCATAGGTTAATGGACTCGTTCGGATTGCTCATCCGTGCTTTGACTAATAACATGGCATTCCCATTTGCCGGCATGACGCATTAATTTGTCAATGACGTCATTAACGTCCCTACTCCACCAGAGTCACGTGATCGCACAATCTGCATATAGTGTTCACCGTCGAAAGACAATTTCCAATTTCCAACGCCAATATATCTGACTCTGGGGAACCTCCTTGATTACTTATCGCAGTCACACAAACCCCATCATCATCATCATCATCATCATCATCATCATCATCATCATCATCATCATCATCATCATCATCATCATCATCATCATCATCGTCGTCGTCGTCGTCGTCGTCGTCGTCTTTATCATCCGATTCTGCAAAAATTGCTCCGAGGCTCAAGATCTGAATCTGATATCACCCCTAGGTTTATGGGTGTGGCCGCTGTGGCGGAAGCCCCCGCCCCTTCACCCCTCTAACTCCGCCGCTCATGAGTTCTCTCAAGCCCTATAGTCAGGCAGACCAAGATCGCCTTTAACATTGATGATGGAGACCCCCTATTTTTGATCCTTTGATACGCCACTTGTGACAAGCATTTGGGTAAGTTACCATTATACTGTAGTGCCCTAATTTTTGAAAAAACTTGATTAGCAGGTGCTCTTCTCTTATCTGTCAAAGGTGCTAGCCATTCACACGTCTGCCAGTACCATTCTCTGTAGTTTAAAAATGTCCTTGAAAATGTCAAATTTACGCAATAGAGAATACCACAGGCAAAATTCTGAATGCCAAGCACTTTTGATATACAAGAGATAGTGCCATAATTTTTGAAAAAACTTGATTAGCAGGTGCTCTTTTCTTATCTATCAAAATTGCTAGCCATTCTCACGTCTGCCAGTACCATTCTCTGTAGTTTAAAAATGTCCTTGAAAATGTCCAATTTACGCAATAGAGAATACGACAGGCAAAATTCTGAATGCCAAGCACTTTTGATATTCAAGACATACACTAGTTTTATGCTGGGGCTGTTCCATCAAAAGCGAGACACTTTTATCGATTCCGCAACCA
The DNA here is from genome assembly GCA_018105865.1 of Metaphire vulgaris. Classification (NCBI taxonomy): domain Eukaryota; kingdom Metazoa; phylum Annelida; class Clitellata; order Crassiclitellata; family Megascolecidae; genus Metaphire; species Metaphire vulgaris. The sequence continues at coordinate 19,337,093 of CM030837.1, forward strand.
TGATGCCATAACCTAACCCTCACCATACCCCTAACTCTAACCCTCACCATACCCCTAACTCTAACCCTCACCATACCCCTAACTCTAACCCTCACTGTAACGTGGAAAGAGGTTGATGTTATTCTCTTTTCAACGTCATGGTGGTAGCGGTGTTATGTTTCGTGGTCGACGGTCCACTCTAACACTAACCATAGCAACAGTGGCGGTTCCACGTGGGGGATGAGCGGAGCTCCACCGGACTTTTTTATTCTTCACTTTTTTGCTTGTGAAACCTATTTTTGGGTAAAAGTCTAGTAAAACTACGGAGAAAAAACTGCAGGTGACCGTTTTTGGCGTGTCAACCTATTTCTGGGTAAAAGTGTAGTAAAATTAGAGAGAAATTCCTTTTGTCAGCCTTTTTCAGCAAAGTTTTTATTGATTTTCCTTCTGTTTTCATCCCCCCCACCAACTTCCTATGAATTCATTTAATCCCCCCTCCCCACCAAGAAATCCTAGAACCGCCACCGCCTAGCAATAACCCTAACCTAAACCCACCCTAACCCTAGCTCAGATATTGTAGTAGACCTATCACCGGTAGACCAAAAGTCTGTAGACGAATAATTATTGTCGTGGTACCATTTTTATCTTCAGCAAAGCTGAGGATCTTTGCGATTTATCTAGCGCGTTCTGTCCTATACCACATGTACACTGCATTGACCCCGAACGTACGACAGATGCGTATCTGCGACAGTTTCGATACGTTTGCCCATCGAAGATTCATTGCGTCCCAGTCCCAAAAGCCTTCAATTGGGGGCCCCGGTTGCTGCCGCCGCTGTCATTCAAGGGGCCCCAAACGAGAGTGCAGGGGATTAGGTCGAATGGGGAGAGGGGAAGGGAGGGGATGGAGTCATCAATGGTTCCTCGCTCCGAGGAGACGCAGAGATGCAAATGAACGAAGGAACGAAAGAGTTTAGCGACGACAGAAACGACAGAGAGAGAGAGAGAGAGAGAGAGAGAGAGAGAGAGAGAGAGAAAGAGAGGGAGAGAATCGACGCATTACAATTGATACATGCGGGAATTTATGAAGCGCAAGTGCTTCAATCATTCTGCACGCTCGTCTTAGAGAGTGTGAGAGAGACAGACAGACCGACAGACAGACAGACAGACAGAGACAGAGACAGACAGACAGAGACAGACAGTGTTTATTCTAGGCCTGTTTTTTGGGAATGAATCCAACCCCCAAGTTTTAAAATTATCCCCAAAAATTTGTATATGTTGGCTTGAGGGATGAAAATGCCCCCTCCAAAGCGTGGAGAGACAAACCTTGTCCCCCAAACATTTCAAACTCCCCTCAATGTCAAGGTGGCTAGAATAAACACTGGAGACAGAGAGAGAGAGACAGACAGACAGACAGACAGGAAAAGACAGAAACACAGAGACAGACAGATAGACAGAGACAGACAGAGAAAGAGTAGTCATATTTGCGCTGACGTATGCTCAATAATATGCTGCACAGCACACACACACACACACATACACAGACACCCACCTACACACACCCACACACACACACACACGCTAAATGAATGTCCGGGGCAGTACATGTGCATCATAATGATGCAGACTATGACTTCGACGTCCGAAGTAATAAGCGGAAGCCAAACACCAGCGACCTCTGTTGTCGAAGCATTTCCCCTGCGCACTGGCGCCACATAAGCGGCGCGTCACGTGTGAGTTGAATGAGTGAAGCGCGTCGTTTCAGAACGAGGCTAATTTAAGTCTCGTCCGCCTCGAGACGAGAATCTCGCGAGAATCCACTCCCACGCTCGTCAAAATGGCGACCAGGAGAAGCGGAAGGTGGGGGGGAGGAGGTGGTGGTGGTGATGGAGGGGTGGATGGGTTTGGAAAAGTGGGTTATGACGTGTTTATGTTGATAAGTAAGAGCGTTGTTAGCACACTGCATCTGCTGCGGCGCCCGTGGCTTTGAAACTGTAGACCCTTGATAGGATGGTGAATAGAGAGAGAGAGAGAGAGAGAGAGAGAGAGAGAGAGAGAGAGAGAGAGAAGAGAGAGAGAGAGAGAGAGAGAGAGAGAGAGAGAGATCCGCACTGGATTTCATTTCCTACTTTTCACGTTCCTAATAAGTGCATTGACAATGGATGGGTTCATGAGGTCAAAGTCTGGCAAAATTACCAGAAGCGAATAAAATGTGACGAACCACGATCAAACAGAGGCGGTTCATAAAGCGAACAGTGGAAAGAAACCGCTGCCGGAGGGGGAGAGAGAGAGGAGAGAGAGACAGAGAGACAGACAGAGACAGACAGACAGACAGACAGGCAGACACAGACAGACAGAACATGGGCGTCCGCAGAAATGTTTCCCAGGGGCTGCAAAACAGGGTCTTGTGACGAAAAGGAATTAAAAGATTTCCAGAGGGGTGCAAAACAAGGTTTTCTGACGAAAGAAGAAAGTAATTTTACTTTTTCATAACTCCACAATTTTCCAGGGGGTGCAATTACCCCCATGGACAGACAGACAAAAAATTTTTGAAGCAGTTTCCGTTTTCTGCCTTTTTCTTCTTTCGTTCTTAAACTATATTCTAATCTTTCCTGAACAATTTTCTAGTTTCATTGTTTCTTTGGGTTCACGGGATATTTCTTCTAAATGCCTTAATTCTTTCTACCTGATTCTACGTGTTTTGGATTGTTTTAGGCTGATAAAAAATAACTACATTTAAAAACTAAGACTTCGGAAATTCCGGTGTCTAAAAATTTGAAGATCATCTTTCGAATGAAGAAACAGCCGGAACACAAACACACACACACACACACACACACTGCAATTTGTTTTTCGACTTTTATTTTAAAATAAATGTTTCAAATGTCCCGGTTCCTATGGCAACGGAACGGTATCATGGTAATGCAGGTTTCCTTGGAAACCAGGAATTGCATGACATAAATAGCAACCCTAGTGTTCTGTTTTCAAATGGAGGTGAGAACTGAGTTGACCTTGGTCTGACCACCGACCAGGTGGTAAAGTCCTACCTGTGCTGAGCCTGGACCTGTCCCGGACGGCCGCTGCCGGACGCGTCAACCGGACCAACGAACCACACGTCGACCACCGCTGCCACCGCCAGCACCACCGCGGCCACGCCGTCCACGTTCATTGCCACCGACACCACGGAACGACGACGACGACAACGACAACAACAACGACGACGACGACAACAACAACAACTGGCGTCTAAATCACTCTGCGACTAACTCCATTACGACCGACTACACCCATCCGATGATGACACACATCGATCGCCTCGACAGAGACGGACTCGGCGCCGCAGGACCAACGACGCCGACGCCGACGCCCGCCTTCAGTCGCCGCCCGGCACCACCATCATCATCATCACCACCACCACCACCACCGACGCCTTTTACGACGACGACGACGACGACATACGTTAGATGTCGCTCATGTGAGCGCATCGCAGGAACGAAATATAATCTCATCTGCGCGGCCGTTCTGTCTCCTCATCTTCCTCGTCTCTCTGTTTGCCATACTCCTCCCCCTCTTCTCCTCCTCTTCTTCCTCCTCCTCCTCCTCCCCTCCTTTCCTATTCTTCTTCTTCTTCGTCTTGGGAAGGTGTGGGGGTGTTGGCAGCTGTTGCATCGGCGACCATCGCGCCTCCCCCGCCATCCCCCAAACCTCGAGGTCTCGAAATCAAACGACTCTGGAGTCTTGTTCTCTCTCTCTCTCTCTCTCTCTCTCTCTCTCTCTCTCTCTCTCTCTCTCTCTCTCTCCCTTTGGAGTTCTCGAATGATTCGCAACAGTGATGGAGGAGCCGCTTCGAAACCGAAACTGAAACTGAAACTAATCCGGCGCTGCAGCGTTCGTTTCTCTGTTGATTTTTTTGTGGTTTTCGAATTCCCTAAACGATTATGAGAATTCGCCTGAAATCAGAGGTAAAGGTAGTCTCGTACTCGAAGGAGCCTAGGGTTTCCGGAGCTGATGTCCGTGTACTAGGCAAACAGCGACGCTGGTGGCTTGCGCCATTAATCGAGAGTAGTTTGCCATTGCTTTCTCTTGACCCGCGTTTTACCTTCGCACCTCAACACCGCTATCGACGCCTAAGCGATGAACGGCTTAGTTGGCCGCCGGCACCACAACTAGATCCAGAAATAGTCACCCATCCAAATACTAACCGCGCTCGACCGCGAGATCCGACCGACCGAACGTAAAGTATTATGAGTATTTTTTATCTCTAACAGCAAAATACGTATAATACGCGTACCGTGGTACGCTAAAATTTGCGTACGTTAAAATACGCTGTCTCACAGTGTAGCTAAGACGTAACCACGAATGGTTATAGATAATAGAAAACCACAGAAGTAGGTCTATGTTCGAGCTTGATGCCACCGACAACCTGTTTTTACGTAAAATGCGCGTATTTTTTACATAGAATACGTATTATGCTCGTATTTTATTTTTGGACATAGAATACACATTATGCGCGTATTTTATTTTAGGGACTAGTCAGGGGCGTAGCCAGGAATTTGATTTGGGAGGGTATAAATATTTTGGGTGGGTATAAATCTGAACTATAACCCACATAAACCATATAAACCACATATAACAACGTGTAAATCACATAAAAAAACTTTAAGGTAGACTGATTTGGGGGGGTATATATACCGATATACCCCCCCCCCTCGCTACGCCCCTGGGACTAGCGTAGGTCGTGTCCTGCGTTCGATGTTGCTTATAATTAGTCCGGCGTTCTGACGGGGAACACGGCGCCCCATACGTCGATGATGAATATGTAATTAGAAGTGTATTTGTATAGCGCCTATAAAAGTAACAGCTGCACATCTGTGATTTCTGCTCCAGCACGTTTTTCAAGACAAACTGAAGCCTTAAAAATCAAATGCAATAACAAACACGAACCACTGCCGCCGCCCCGCCAAACATTCCGCTCTCTTCTTCTTTTCCTTCTCCCTTCTTCTTCTTCTTCTTCTTCTTCTTCTTCTTCTTCTTCTTCTTCTTCTTCTTCTCCCTTCTCCTTCTCCTCAGCCTCCTTTCTAATTTATACAGTACCTCGTATCTTCTCTCCTCTTTCTTCCCTCTTCCACTCCAGCTCCCCTCGAGATTTCCTCTTCAGTTTTCTGCCCATAAATCCTGTCATCTAATCAATTCCTGTCGTTTGCAATTCCACTCGACTCTCTCTCTCTCTCTCTCTCTCTCTCTCAGTTTTCATATTCTCAGAAAAATTATTCTCACTATCGTTCTCTTCAATTTCTTCGTCGAAATCTGTCTTCCTTTTCTATTCTGATATTTCTTCTTGCGATTATTCTTCTTCTTCTTCTTCTTCTTCTTCTTTCTTCTTCTTCTTCTTCTTCTTCTTCTTGTTATTCTATATTTTTAAAGGTCAGATAGTGATAAATACAGTGTATCTCAGACGATCACAGTTTCCACCGTTACGTGAATTGATGTTGATGGACTACCATGAAGCCAGTTCCTGTGGTTGATTCCTGTCCATGTTGGCAATTCCTTTAGCGAGAATAGCAAAGATGTTTAAGATAGAGGTGTCTTCACACGTGATATTGTCATTCAACACTGTCTATGCATGAACTATGCAATTCAAGAATAATTGTGCTATTCCATTGGGGGGGGGGCTCCCGGGTTTCCCTTCAAGTCCCTTTGGCTAGTCATCTCGGCCCATCGCTCATTCATTATTAGGGCAACGGGGTAAGAAAAATATGGACATTTTCTTGTCATTAATCTGCGTAAGTTTCAAACGTTGTCAAAGAGCTCATCAAGGAGAAAAGCCGGAAGGTCATCAAGGCAAGAAAATATATCAGCATGCAAGCGCCTTCCATTTCAATCATTTCAATCATTTAACCCCTTAACTGGGGATCCCGGATATATCCGTCCATTTCACATTGAGTTACAGTTAAATACACGGTTAAAGGGTTAATCGCAATCCATAAGTTACAGCATCTCTACGAATTGACACATATCTCGGGCATTCATTGAAACGGACAGACAGAATTATTGACGAAGTTACGGGTTAGAGGAGATACCGAAGGACCATCTGGTCGGATAGAAGAAAACCATCTGGTGAAGACATCTTACGTTTCGACTTCTTCCATCTTTCTCTCTGTCCCTGTCTCTCTCTTTCTCTGTCTCTGTTTCTCTCTCTGTCTCTGTATGCCTCTTTCTCTCCCTCTCTCTGTCCCTCCCTCTCTATCTTGCACCAAAGGGTTCTTCCGCCAGAACGAATTGACATGCGCGATATTGGATGGACAAAGCTCCGTGGAGTGAGATCCACTTGGAATAACATCTCAGGTCGACGCAGGGCGTGTGGTAGGGTAGGGTAGTGGTAGGGGTGGATGTGAAGGTGGGGGGTCAGGGTGACCCGAGCGCGGAGTACCGCTGCTGTCCTGGGATAGACCGTGCACTAATTCCATCATTCGGCCGCCGACCGCCGTCGCCGCCGCCGCCGGAGGAGACGACGACGGAGGAGAAGTGCAGAAATGAATTGCTGGAATCCTCCTCTGCTCATAAATTATGGATGAAGAGATCCACCGTCGAAGAAGACTCTTAGGAGAGTCCCATCGAGATTCAACCAGAGAGAGAGAGAGAGAGAGAGAGAAGAGAGAGAGAGAGAGACAGACAGACAGACAGACAGACAGACAGACAGACAGACAGACAGACAGACAGACAGAGACAGAGACAGAGGCAGAGACAGAGACAGAGGCAGAGACAGAGACAGAGGCAGAGACAGACAGACAGACAGACAGACAGGCATATATATATATATATATATATATATATATATATATATATATATATATATATATATATATATATATCATACGAGAAACCCAGTTGCCTACGTAGATAAAAAGGACAATAATTTGAAAAGGGGATAGAAAGATACAGACACAGCGTGGGCAGAGAGTCTGTATGACGATGAAACTGGAGCAAAATGTCAAAGAATCTGCTGGAAAATGGACGAGGTGCGAAAACCCAGCGCCCTGAATTCTCGCCGTCGGCGGCAAGATAGCAGCCGACGTCATTTCTGCGCCACCTGGCGAGTGAAACTGAATCTCAGTTAGGCGTCAGTGTCTTAGTTGCCTTCTGTCGCCATAGAAACGCATTGTCTCGGCGTCTGACTGTTTGGTTTTAACGCCAATCGCCAGGTGTCGTATCGTAGAGCCAAGCTGAAATTGCGCTTGCAGAGTGGGGGTGGGGGTAGGTTGTCTGGCCAGAATTTATCGATGGAACCTAAACCTGATGGAAAGTGGTTTAGTATAAAATTTCTCCTTTCAGTATTAAAGAAATTCTACTATGCCACTTAACATTCACTTGTTATTAGTATTTATTTATTTATTTATTTATTTATTTATTATAATGTGTTTCGTAGACGGTCTGTTATTGTATTTTGTGCCGCTGTCCAATGTGTCCATCAGAAGTGGTGCTATAGAAGTTGATATACTGATTGAATGGACATAAGAAACTAAACGATGACTACGACTGAGATGATAACGATGGTGAATGATGACAATGATAATGACAACTACTACACAGATTCAAGCAAGGACTTTGAGATTATGCAGCTGCAACTCTCTAGAAACGCCTAATTTTTATAGCGCCAATTGAATTCCATGCTCAAAATGAGTCGATTCAATCGCATTTATGTAGCGCCTGAAATTTGCATTCCTGGGTCACTCCTGTACATATTCTTTTCGACTATCCATTCTTCATCAGTAAATAAACGATAGTTTTCGTGACCGCTGCTGTGAACCATTGAGAGCGATCCTATGGGCATAGATGACAGTGGACCAGGCATATTTTTACATCCCCTAACACCCCTCAACACCCCCAATTTGCGACCGATACCCCCCAACACCCCCAATCTCAGCTATTGGATGCAGTGGCGTAGCCAAGGGGGTTTTTGGGGATTAAAACCCGCCTTGGACGTCGAAAAAATTTTTTTTATGTATTCCCATGCAATTTTTGAGGCGATTTTTGGCAATTTTTGGGTGAAAACCCCTTTGGCGGCTATTGACGAATTTTTTTTCAAACTCCCCCTTCCGGAAATCCTGGCTACGCCACTGATGGGATGACCTTTTTTGTTTGTCAGACTTTCTGAATTTACCGACACCCCCAAACTGATGATCCTAGAAATAACCCTGCAGTGAACCCATGGGTCATGATGGGTCATGATGGGTCATGGGTCGTGGGTCGTGGGTCATAGGTCGTGGGTCAAATGGGTCAGACGGGTCAGTTTGGGTTTTAGATCCCCGTTGATTCTGAAGCGTTTTACGGCGTCCGATCGAAAGATGTCTACACGAGGTCAATGTCCAGGGGGGAAAAGTATGAAGCGAATAGTATAACAACCGCCCTTCGCTCTCTCTCTCTCTCTCTCTCTCTCTCTCTCTCTCTCTCTCAGCAGCAGCAGCAGCATCCCTGGCGATCCATTCATCAGACGCCGACCGGTGTCCCTCTGGTGACGAGTGAAGGCGCGTCTTTCCGCTGATAACGGAAACAGACGATAGGCGGCGCTAGACGCAGGAGAAGCATCGGTTATGCAGCGCCGTCGCCGTTACAACCTCCGTAGCTATAACATTAACAACCTCTGCCCAGCCGCCTCATGAGCACACCGACCTTTGCCCGGCCGACAACCCACCTTTTGCCCATTTGGCTATTTCAAGAAAGATTAAGCGCATAAGCATAAGCAGCTACTACTGAACTGCTTTCAAAAGCGCTATATAAAATTCACGAGATTTTACTTACTTATTGCGTATTGCTTATTGGGAGATTACTATATGCGCCCGTTTCCGTTCTGGCCCACTCACCCCACTCACCCCACCTCTATCCACCCCCTCAGTCTAGCAGCAGGTTTTCTCTCTGTGTCTCTGTCTCTCTCCCTCTCTCTTTCAAACTCTCTTTCTCTCCCACTCTCCTTATCTTTCTATCTGCCTATCTTTCTATCTGCATCTTTACATCTGCATCTGTGCATCTCTCTCTCTCTCTCTCTCTTTCTCTCTCTCTCACTCTTCCTCCCTCTCTCCCTCTCTCTCCATCGCTCTCCCCTCTCTCTCTATATTTCTCCCACTCTCCATTTCTTTCTGCCTGCCTGTCTCTGTCTGTCTGTCAGTCTGTCTGTGTATGTGTGTCTGTGTCTCTCTCTCTCACTCTCTAACTCTCTCTATCTCTCCCTCTACCCTCTGCATGTAGACACATGGGAAGCGTGTCTTCGTGATGTGTGTGGTTCGTCTAGTGATGTATTGATTACTGGCGTTTGAAATCGTCGAGTGAATTCGTTGGTCGTTGCGTGAAACAAAGCAACGCCTTCAACTGCTGTTCCATTGTTGTTGTTGTTGTTGTTTGGAAACATCGCTGCTCCGTCGGTTCCAGCGCCGATCGACAGGGGGCGGTGCTGTCTTATTAAAACGCCATCTATAGACACTCTTTGCTGCTGCAGGCAAAAAGACCCGAACAAAATTCTTGGAACCTTTCGATTGAGAAGATGTTAAACTCGTGTGACTACATTGGCCGTGGCGAAGCAGTTTTAAGTTGTCGATTCTTCCGAGTTCTTTCTGAAAGTAATCGTGCTTAACCGATCGGTTAACTTAACTAGACAACTGACAATGAAATTTCTCTGGCGCTAGATAATTTATTTCTACAGTTGACTGAATTTGCTTTACGAAACATTCGGCGCTATATAAATGACGATGAATGCAAGAATTTCGTAACGCTTTCCTACCTTACCGTACCTCCGTTCTTCTGTTTCTTTGCCAATTACCTTTACCTTTGTGTAGAGAAATACGATTGGGTCTGAATGGAATTGGATTTTCGATGAGATAAGCACATTTTTATGGCAAAGTATTAAATATTTTAATACGATATTGACAAAGCGATTGCTGGACCTTATTGGTTGTCTGAAAACGAGACTCGAAAGAATTCAGATCAAATTGCGCAAATGGAAGAATGTGTGTGAGCTGTGATGTCGGGTGACGCAATGAAATCGAATGCAGTCCGAGGACAAGCGCCACTTCCTTGCGCGACCGGAAGTGAGTCCGTTTCGGATCAGAGAACTGGAAACCGCTGAAGTCGGAACAGGCGAAAGCGGCAACGCGGGCGCTAACTTCCGGTTTGTCGTTTGAACGAGACGGTCTGCCCGACGCAAAGACATGACGGAGAACAGTATTTCCCCTTCCGGTCGAGCAGCGTCCGTCAGTTCCCCCTCTTCCGGTCCCACCGTCTCTTCCTCTTGTCGCGCCGCGACGAGGGTAGTCTACTACCAGAACCGTTTCGTCGTCGTCCAGCTCCCCCGTTCCGCCGCCGACCGACATTCGACCGCATACGTCACTTCCGGCGAATCTGAAAACGAGCTGACGTCACATCCGGTTCTCAATCACCACCACCACCATCAACAACAACAACAATCGGCCGAAATAAACGGGCGCGGTCGGTCAAAGCGCAAGTCGCAATTACTGATGGGGAAAATCAGAGAGTTGCTGCACGACAGAGACAGCAGAGGAGAGACCAAGACCGACGAGTGTTCTCCGTCCGGGAACCAGTCTCGCCTGAAGATGGCGCTCGTGAAATTCCTCAATCTGATGTTTCTGTCCATGGGAATTCTCCTCTTCATGGCAGTCCTGGTGGCGATTGTGCTCAGCTCGTTTGCTGCTCCTCAGTCAACGGACGACTCAAACGAGATGACGAGACATTCGACGACGCAGCCGCTGCAACTGGATTTCCTAAAACCTGGTTAGAGGATGGGATCTTAGACGTAATAGGGGGCAGGGGCGTAGCCATGAATTTGATTTGAGGGAGTATAATGTGATTTAGGGTATAAATCTTTAAAAATTTAAAACTCTTTAAAAACACATAAAACGTTTACGGTAGTCTGATTTTTTTGGAGGGTACATATACCGATATACCCCCCGTCGCTATGCCCTGGGAGGGGCAGAGCCTGTTTGAACAGAGTTTCGGGTGAGTCAGCCAGAATCTAGATCTCTTGCTTAGGAACAATTATTCGGCAAATGCATTTAATTCTTAGCGTGCATACTAGGACTGGTATCTCCCGCTTCGCCTGGCGTTATAATCGCGGCGCCATAGAAGTTCAATTGATCGAAGACTTTTAACACGTCTAACTACAGCAATACTATTATAGCGCAATATATTCAAACGGTATTTTTCTGTTAGAAAAGTATATCTTGACGTCTGGTGTTCTTGCTATGAGAAGGATTGAAGTCACACGCGTTGTTATAAGTGTAATTTTTATTGTTGCTGCTTAACTATCCTAAGGTTTAGAGAAACGCAGAATGGGGCTGGATGACCCGCCCATTGGAGCTACAGTACCTCATGATAGGGTAACATGTTCTGTATAATTAAAATAACGTAATTAATTTCACACAATAGGCAAGAAAATCAAACAAAGCATTTCGACGAATCAAATTACTCAATTGCTCACTGTCGAATGGTAGTTGCTTGATGGAACAAAGCTGACATTTTCAGTTATTAAGAATATTTGATGCACAAAAATACAAAAATACAAGGAACGTTTTGTCTGTAATATTGAGAGTGACATTCATAAAAGCGATATTGAGAATTTCTGCTCTAAACTCTTAAAATTCCTAAGTCCAAGTCCGCATTCACAGACGAAATACTTTGTTCGAACAAAATACAGGAAATTCTCGATTCGTTCACTAGTGGCAACAGTAAAATCTTTCTACGAAAATTAAAAAGAAATGCGAACCGAGTGATAATTAGAGGTAAAACAATAGCCTATGCTGTTGAGGAGTTTTCAAGACAAACTGTTTCTAAACATAAACTGCGATTAAAAGTAATTTAAAACCAGGGGCGTTTCTCCATTTATCACTCCCCAATTTTCTAGTGTTCTCACTTTCTAACCCTCTTTTTCTGAATTAAGCGCTCGGTTTTCAAAATTTCATTTGCTTCTTAGAAAAACTGCGATCATATCTTCACAGTCAGTGGCGTATTTACCATTGGGCCATTTGGGCCATGCCCCCCTTTGGTCTTGGCCTAGCCTGTCCGCAGACCCCCATTATAGGCTCGCGCTTCGCGCTCACCATGGGCTGCCCCCTTACCAAAATTCTAAATACGCCACTGTTCACAGTTAGGCCTACATGTGCCCCCCCCCCAATTAAAACGTATTCTTATAAGAACAGGAAAAAAATTCAGAAATCTAAATATTCTGACAAAACTCTGCTTATATACACATTCTTTGTTAATTGACTCTTCGATTATGCATTCTATACAGTATTAGTTACACATTATGAATATTAATATTGCTGATTATTCTAAGTAATGATTATTCATGAGTTTGAGCATTTTCGTAATACTTAAGTTTCGCAGCTGTATTCGGCTTCGAAACGAACCTTTATAAAAATAATTCGGCTGAAAAAATGCGCTATAATAGTACGCTGAATTTCTCTATACAACTACAACATTGTACACGCGCACAGAGTAACCATAGAATTTCATATTCACTAGAATGAGTGAGCGGGTCTGAAAGTGAAGCCAGTAATCCGCCATTTTGCTGAGTATTTTTCGATGGTGGTCACCTTGCCGTAACACTTCTAAGAGAAGCCGGGTCTCGAACAGCCGTAGTACGAAGCAGTGTTTATTCTAGCCACCTTGACATTGGGGGGGATTTTGAAATGTTTGGGAGACAAGGTCTGAGTCGTCACACTTGGGGGGGCGGGATTGCCACCCCCATGCAACATATAAATAAATTTGGGGGCATTTTAAAACTGGGGTAATTCCCCCCCCCCAGAGAAGGCCTAGAATAAACACTGGTATGAAGTCATTTGATTTAATAGAAGCCAGGGCTTGCATTCGAAGTTCTGTGGTAATTTCTATGCTTAACCATCAAGACAATAACTCAACAAAATGGCGGCATATTGGCTTCAACTCTCCGCTGTCCTTACCGAAGATAGACTACTTCCAGTGAATACTAATTTCTATGGAGTCAACGGCTGAATACATAAATTGATGCAAAATCAATTTGAATACAACATTAAAAGACCTAGGACAACATTTACCTCGAAAATGACATCGAAAGTACACTGTTAAGTATCGAGAACAGAGTACATTCAATGTACGGCAGGTATTTTAAAGAGACATGTAAGTTAAAAGGTACTAACATATCTTTTAAAAAATAAAGGTAGTCACGTACTCGAAGGAGCGTAGGGTTTGCGGCGCTGATCTCCGTCTTCTAGGCAAACAGCGACGCAGGTGGTTTACGCCATTAATCTAGAGTAGGTTGCCATAACTTTCTCTACACCTGCGTTTTACCTTCGCAGCATAGCGCTGCTACCAATTTATCGACGCCTAAGCGACGAACGTCTTGGTTGGCCGCCGGCACCACGATTAGATCCCGGGATGGTCACCCATCCAAGTACTAACCGCGCTCGACGTTGCTTAACTTCGGTGTTCTGACGAGAACCGGTCGCACAACGCCAAATAGACCGGGCCATACACCTGTCTTATCCGTCTGTTTTGTGTTAGCATACATTGTCATACAGTAGAACTTCGTTATAAACGGACTCAGTTATAGCGCATACTCGGTTATAACCGTCCGCATTATACGGTTCAGTGTGACGTGCTACCGTATTGGATGGCATTGGATATAACGCACTAAATTTTACAGACCCTCTAAATTCGTTATAACGAAGTTCCACTGTATAAGTCACCGAGTGAATATCGAATGAAATAAAACTGGGGTTTAAGTGGTTTGCACTGTATCTGTCACGTGCCAATTCTTTTATGCTTGCTTCTAAGTTGAAATCGAAGCTGATTCGAGTATGTGACGTAACGAGTTCCAGTAATGACGTCATTGCAGCAGATAGATGATGAAAATGCTGAGTCGGCGCCAGATGTCCGTCGTTTTCAACCGGCTCCGAAGATCACGAAACGAAATTGTTCACCGTGGAGACCATCGTTGTCATGGACACCATCAACGGCATTTTTCCCCGGGCTGCCGGGGCCATCTAGCGGTGACCGCCGTCCACCCGAGCGTGCTGCTGTATCTCGGAAGAACAGATGGCGCCGACCTCGACGCCTTCGGGAGTGGCGGACGGCGAGGGCAGGGTGATGATGTCCGGGTGGGTCGTCTGCAGGTTGTAGGGGGCGTCGATAGCGGGGTCAGAGTTCGGCGCCGGAGACCCGGAGTAGAAACCCCCGAACGGACCTGGTTTTTAAATAAAGAAATCAACGCATTTATACTTAATTCTGATACGTTCCGCTACAACTTAAATTCTACGTTAGCTTCTCTTGTTGTCGATCAGCGTTTCGAGAAGCGACAGCTAATAAGCAGCAACCACGGCGGTATCTGATCACGAAAGCGCTATAGAAATTCACGAGATTTTACTTACTTGCTTACAAGTAATTCACTTACTTACTTAGCGGTTCGCGTAAGCATGTTACCCAGCATCTAAGACGGGTGTATTTGTAGCCATTATGCAAGTACTGTATGTCACTACTATTCTATTATTGAACTTCTATAGCGCAACTTCATAATGCATAAAAGCATCAGACTGATGGCACGCCAAATCACTATCACTATCTGTCAACAAACTTCTAAGTCGCCGCTATTCAAATGCCCAGGGGGGCAGTCCCTGTTCCCTCTCGTGGCTACGCCAGTGCAAGTGCGTACAGAGATAGCAGCTCAGTCAAAATAGACAAAATCCAGGATGACTAAATTTCCAACTTTTGTTGGTATTCTATTCGGTTAACCCCTTAACCGTGTATTTAATTGTAACTCAATGTAAAATGGACGGATATATCCGGGATCCCGAGTTAAGGGGTTAATGATTGACAGCAGCGGTGTCGCTGTTGTAAAGCAGACGACCATCTAAGAACACAACAGACGACCAACCACCTGTGTATCTCTCGGTCCAGCTCTGGTCCGAATCGTAGAACTGAGACGAGGAATTGGCGCCTCCACCGTCTCCACCCCCTCCCTCTACGCCGTCAGTTCCTACTCCTCCTCCTGCTCCTCCTCCTTCCTCCTTCTCTTCCTCCGTCCCCTGGGGTATGAGAGAAGGGGAAGGCGGTGTAGCTGGTGATGAAATCGTTCGCATCTGGAAGAGGACAACAGAACACGAGCCCCGAATATAATGGCGGTGGCGTAACCAGCGTACCCAGAATAGGGGCGGACCAAGGCGCCTCTAGATCGACGCTTCCATATCCGAGTGGCATGATCTCCCAAAAATTTATTTAGGACAATGTTAGATTTAAATCTTGACTTTTGGAGGATATTTGGAGACTTAGTTTAAACTAATCACCGTCCCCACAACAATCCGGGTTCCCCACCCAGACAAGGCCCGAATAGTGGGGGGGGACCAGGCACCCCTCTGCCCCTTCGTGGCTACGCTAATGTTAAACGCCGAAATGACGGCGCTACATCAATGACAATTAGAAACCTGTCCTGCTATAGTAATATTCCTCGAATGCGGCGCCATAGAAGTCGACCAACGGTGTGGGGGTTAGGAGAAGCAGCTTACGTGCGTATTGGACGTAAGAGGGCAAGAAGTGGTTGGTCTGGGGGTAGTTGTCGTTGTTGTTGTTGTTGTTGCTGTTGTTCTGAAGCGGTTTCAGTTCGGTGAGGGTGGTGAAAACGTCCGTCGCGTCCTCTCCGATCGTGCTGTGGAGGGCGGCCAAGTCCGACGGAAAGGTGGCCGTCCTCGACTCGGGGGCTTCGGCGCCGCCTCCTCCTCCTCCTCTGTCGGTCCCCAGAACCAGTCCCGTCGACGACAACGACGAAGATTTAGTGTCTAGGTTGACGGCCGACGCAGCTCTTGCTCCGTGGACACCCAGTTGGTGGTTGCTGTTGTTGTTGGCTGAAAATTCAACAACTACCATCATCGTTGCGGCGTCATTATCATGTTTTATAATTAAAAGAATGTTTTCTGGGCAGTGGTCGGGTTTTATTTTAAAAAAAAGTAGTGAGGCTGTCTGTCAGGGGCGTAGCCAGGAATTTGATTTGGGGGTATAATGTGATTTGGACGGCGTATAAATCTTTAAAACTTCTAAAATCTTAAAACATACATTAAAACCTTTAAGGTAAACTGATTTTGGGGTGTATATATATACCGATATCTCCCCCGTCGCTGCGCCCCTGCTGTCTGTTTCCACTCCACAGTTTTCGATTATCAATGGAAGGGTGGAAGGTGGGGACTAAACAGCTAAATGCCATCACTTTTTATCTTCACCGGGGGTCGACCTCGACAGGCATGGATAGGAAGGATAGGGAGACGGAGAAGAGGAGGGGTGAACCGCTAACCTCATTGTAAATTGAGAACTATTTAGAATGTTGTCATTATTCACAATTTTTCGATTTTTTTGCTTGTTCGATTGGAGGCTAAAACATTGATTTCAAACTCACAATCTCTATAGATGACCGGATACGAAAACTGTTTGGCGGAAAGAGATCCAGGAATAAGACCTTCGTTTCCGGTCATACCGGAAGTCTTTATGTCTATTCCAGAAACCGGAACCAGATGTACGGTCGTTATTCCTAATAACAGCACAGTATAGCTCAAACTAACAGTAACTCTATCATCAGCATTAACCTTTGATGTCCCAATGCGATTTTTACAAAAGGTCGTGCTTTAAGATGTAATCTCGACTGGCTGTTACTTGAGGGGGTAGAGTGTAAAGGCAGTCCCGTTAGGGAGACTTCAAAACTCAAAATCCCCCCTCCCAGCACTTGCACAATTTTTTTAATATTTTTACATTCAACTGTGTCTCTTCCCCTCCAGCCAAGACAATTTGCCTCCAAAGGCCTGTGGTCTGGATAAAACACTGGGTAAAGGGGTAGAGGGGGTAAGAGGGGACTTTCGAAGCTTTGCTACTTTTTTTTTCGTGTTAATAAAGGACTGACAATTTTCAGGGTTTATTGAAAATTGAAGTAAGTCGAAATTCTAAAGGACAGAGCATACTAAATTTTGCAGACCCAAAAACAACGTTATAGCAAAATTCTACTCTATTGTCATTAGTGGCTACCATTAGTTGCTCTACAGAATTTCAGTTATTAGCCATTACCGTTATTTAGATATTACCGTCATTTGCTATTACCGTTAGTTGTTATTAGCTATTACCGTTAGGTGTTGTGTACGAGGCCGAGGCCGTCCTGTAGTGAGGAGATGCATCGCTTAGAGACTCAACGTAGACTTTTGTGATTGACTCGGGCACTTCGACGCCACCTGTCAACAGGTTGCCATGCCTACTTCCGGTAAGGTACTTCTGCAGCTGTATGAGGTCCGCCGGATCGAGTTTCAGCAGTTTACCGGTGTCGATGCCCCAGCCCTGTGATGGGGGAAAACGTTGATTTATATAGCGCAATCTCACTTCTCTCTCTCTCTCTCGTTTAAATGCAATCTATTTCGTTCGAAGCGATCACCGAGATCGCTGTATGACGTCACTAAATTTCGTCAGTGACGTAATCCAGAGAGATGGATCCAGAACGCCAATCCGTACAACCGGATTGTGGCGGATAGTAGTCCATTTGGAGTGAGCCTGTATGCTCTTAGCTTGGATTCAGAAGTCAACATTGAGTCCAGAGTGTGTAAAGAATTATAACACACAAAATAATAATATAAATAACGTTAAATAAGACCCATATTAATTTCGTCAATTTCTTAATTATTACATTTTTTAGTCTATTATATTAATTAAATAATTAGTTTAAAACCTGCAATTTCTCATTGAATTAAATCAAGGTGAGTATGTAACAGATTATTAGCTATTATAATAATGCGATTTAAAGTGGTTTAGGAGGCTACAGTAAGCCTAACAGCTTTGCTTATAGGCATGTTTATGAGAAAACCGTCCTGGTTAATAGTAAAATATAAGTAAGTTAAACAGCCGGGTAGATTATGATAATGAATAAAGACTTACGCCTTCGTTCAGTTTAACGTCTTTGTCTAGTATTAAGTTCTGGACATTGTCCAATCCTAAACAATGAATAGAAAACAACGGTACTTTTGAAACACTGTAACATTTGTGCCAACAGACATCTCGAATAAGTTGATTTCCTTAAAAAATCCAGAGTGAAATCTCCAAAATCTGCAAACTTGGCCAAACTTGGCCCGCGGGCTGATTTTATTTGGCCCGCGAAAATATTAACGTTTTAAACATTTTTACTAAAAGTTTATGTGTGAAATTGGTTTGATGTAAAATATTGTTTGGCTTGAGAAATTGGTTTCGTGCAGAATATTTTTAGATTTTAAAAATTGCTTTGATGTAGAATCGTACATCCTGTATTTTGCAGGCGTGACAAATAAATGGAAGAGCGTAAATCTGTTTTGGGTTTTGAGTTTCGTTCGTGATGTTGACTCAACAATTATATCGACGCGCTACATCAACAGCGGGAGATTACTAGAGTTTAATAGACGACAAAAATATTATGAAATCGATTCCCTGTTTGACATTCCATCTCAGTTTTATTCTAGAGCGTTCGAAATGCCACAAAATTGTGCGCCTATGGAAGGACTATTGTTACAGCAAGCTATAGATATGTAAAAATTCAGAGGAGTTTGAAACGAATTAAAACCACATTTTCTTATGTCCCCATCTTTAATGCGTCAAATCATTCCGGGATTGTCAATATATTCCATCTCAATTTTATTCTAGAGCGTTCGAAATGCCACAAAATGGTGAGCCTATGGAGAATATATATATATATATATATATATATATATATATATATATATATATATATAGTAAAGCTTCGTTATAACGTTCTTAGCGAATCTGCAATATTTAGAACGCTAGGGCCGTCCATAAATTACGTCAAACGCGAGGGAGGGTCAACGAAAGTGTAAAAGTTTGACAGGGGGAGGGGTGACGTAATTTATGGATGGCCTCTTTATATCTGCAGAACGTTGCGTCCAATACCATCCAATACAGTAGCGCATAACACGGGACCGTACTTGGCGACGCGTCATAGCCTCGTATACGTTATAACGGAGTCCGTTATATCGAAGTTCTACTGTATTCGTGAATTTCGTATATATATATATATATATATATATATATATATATATATATATTAGACTTACTGTCGTCCAGTAGAGACGGTTTCTTATCGTCGGCTGGATATCCGACTGTTTCGAAGGTCCCGAGTCCCGTCTGAAGAGTGACAAGTGGCGGCATGCCCAGCAGACCACCCAGGTTGTAGCCGAGGCCGCCGAAGTTGTCTCCGGCTGACACCTGTTGCATCAGACCCGGATTCTGCTGGACGTTAAGACCAGCGGCCGATAGATGCTGCTGCTGTTGCTGCTGCAGCTGACGGGCATTGTCAGCCGCTCTGTTGCGAACGATCCTGTGCAGAATCAAATCAATAAATCAATCAATAAATCAATTTTAAGGTCAATATATAATTCAAAAAGCATATAATAGAAACATTATGGACTGGATGGTTGATACGTTGATCAAAATATACACAATAAAAAATGCAGTCATATATATATATATATATATATATATATATATATATATATATATATATATATATATACAGTAGAACTTCATTATAATGTATCCTCGGTCATAACGTACCGAAATGCATGGTCTCGTGTGACGCGCTATACGGTATTGATGGACATTAATTGATATAACGTATACTTAGAATATAACGTACTACAGTGTAAATTTCGTAGACCCTTTGAGTTACGCCATAAATAAGGTCTGCTGCATGTGTATTGCAGCTGTTTCAGCAACACAAGACTGACCGCTGTAAAAGATTTCAAATAATTAAATTTGTTTTTTCGTTCATTTTAATCATTCTCTTCTTTCTCTGCCGTTGTTTTCGTCGTAAGTAAAATCATTTCTCCTATATACAAGCGATCACGTGATATATTCTAAATCCGTCGTCTGCCTCCTGCCTCCACCGCTGACGTCATCGCCCACCTGTTGATCGAGCTGACGCTCGGGATGTTTTCCTGCGTGCATACGCCCTCGGCCAGCAGGCGGTCGCGTATCTCCCACGCAAAGACAGTGGGGTTCTCCTGTTTGTACTGGGTGATGGTCTCTACCACCGTGGCCGTCGCGACCTTTGGCTTTGACCCCCCGATGACCCCGGGTTTGACGGACCCCGTAGTGTAGAACCTGCAGAGAAACGGACTTTTGATATCATAACGTATATATATAATCGAATTATTAAAACAAATTAATGTCTAACGTTAATTTATAGTTAACTAATAATTGTCAGTATACATACAGGGTGGCCCGTTATAACAGTTACATGCAGTCTGTTCTGTTGTAAATATCTTGGAAAATCCTGCGTCAAGATGCATAGAATTTGGTGGACTTCTGCGATGTTATATCGTTAATGCAGCCATTTAAGTTTTGCTGTCAAATTCTAAAGCTTAGCGGCGCCACCTAGCGAAAACAGGATAGGACGCGCTCATCAAAAATTGTTGTGAAAATATGTTCAGTTAAGCAGAGTAGCGCCGGTTTTATTGGACCACTCTCTCTCTCTCTCTCTCTCTCTCTCTCTCTCTCTCTCTCTCTCTCTCTCTCTCTCTCTCTCTCTCTCTCTCTCTCTCTCTCTCTCTCTCTCTCTCTCTCTCTCTCTCTCTCTCTCTCTCTCTCTATATATATATATATATATATATATATATATATATATATATATATATATATATATAGGTATAAAGTGGAAAAGTTATAGTGGTTCCTGCCCTTTGGCTGTGAGTTCAAATCTGATCATCAGTTTGCAAACTTGGACTTAACTGACTAACGACTTTTGATAGATTTGAGTCTCTGGTATCAATATATATATGGCGCTATAGAAGTGAAAGCAATAGGCAGACAACGAGTCGTTATACTATAGTCTTCGAATTTCTTATGTTTATTTTTCAGAATTCAAAAGAAATAAATTACAAAAGTCTCAAAAGGTAGTTATTAAATGGCATGCTTTGAAACAATGCTAATCTTATATGAACCAGCGCATTATCACGTGATTCCATACTCTACTGTACAGTACATATAATAGGCCAACAAATCGTCTACCGTTTTAAGTCTGGCGCTATAGAAGCTGGAAATTTGGCAAAGTTTGCTTTGCGAGGCTATGGCAGTTTCCTTCTGCCTTATCGCACCCGGTGAGAGTTGCCGTTGTGTGAGCTCGTATAGGTGACCATTCAGCGATCACGTGACGCGCCTTATTCTTCTCACCTTCCGAGTATTTTGCTGACGCACCCGTGAGAGACCCTCAGCTGCCGGGAGATGTCGCACGGTCGGACGCCCTGTCTCGCCATCTCGATGATCCTCTGTCGCACCATGTCCGGCAGGGGACGACCGTTGACGAACACCCCGCCCAACTGGTTGACCCCGCCATGACCTTTTCCGATGGGAAAGAATTATAGACAAAAGCAGCTCCAGGGTTAACGACATATGCGATAATGCGAAAATTATGATCAGTGGCGGTTCCAGGATTTCTTGGTGGGGAGGGGGTGAATGAATTCATAGAAAGTTGGTGGGGGATGAAAATAGAAGGAAACAAATCAATAAACTTTGCCGAAAGAGGCTGAAAAGGGGAATTTTATTTCTCATTTTACTTCGCTTTTACCGAGAAATAGGGTGACAAGCAAAAAAGGTCATCGGGGTTAGTTTTACTAGACTTTTACCCAAAAATAGGTTTCACAAGCAAAAAGTAAGTTCTAAAGTCCGGTTGGGGGTTGCATCCCCACTCATCCCCCACGTGGAACCGCCACTGATTATGATATATAATAAGATGTAAAGTGGTTCAGTTTGGTCTGTCCTGTGTGAGAACCACTATGGTCCACCAATCCATTCATTCCTATTTTACTACAATACTCTGTCTCTCTCTGCAAGATCAATCTATAGTTAGTGTCCTATAGTAGCCTACTTATAGGTTTATTCTAAAAGCATTTACACTATAGTACTGTCTTCTCGTCCAATTACATTCCATCCATCTAGCCACTAACCAATCTAGCCGTAAATATGTTGTTTGTATATTCCAACCCCTTTCTTAAACAATTTCATGTTGTGTCCTCCTTTGGTTACAGAACATTATGGCGTTAACCCCTTAACTGGCCAACTATTTGTAACTCAATGTAAAATGGACGAGCGTTACTCGGGGCACCCAGTTAAGGGGTTAAGTGCAGCACTGGGCAGCTGTAGATTGCAAGAGATATCCATTAACACTTTGAATGTGAGATGATAAACTGGAGAGGCAGAGGAAGAGAACTATTTCTCTGTAATAAACCTTGAGTCAACTTTAACCCTTTGAATTAAGCAATTTCCGTAGGCTGAGGCTCTACCAAATAGGCCAAGAAACCGGAATACCGGATTTACGGGACCATGGGGTTAAAATCGATGATGGAATAGCACACATCATACAACTGCTCAAAGGCAATACGCTAACGTCTACAATTTACAGTTAACATTTCATATATATATAACGTCTACAATTTACAGTTTGCAAAGTAATTTACAGCTTACAGTTGTAACATTTCAGCGCATTTCGCTATTTCTGTCCGTTTCGAAAGTATACAGGGAGAAAAAAGAACCCAATTTCTTATACGCGTTCAGTCTGACAGCAATCGTATGTGACGTTAGAGCGATACGGGGACGGCAGGCTGGCTCTATCTCCTTTTTTCGGTGGCCCGCTCTATCTGGGTCTTTGGCGACGGAGGGGCTGGGGGTAAACGGGGTATCATAATCGGAGGAGGGGAGGCGGCAGGAGGCTGTTATATCGGCAATATGATAAGATGTGGCCAGAACACGTGATGTTTCACGTATTAGGAAACCGTTGATGCGTGCAACTGCATGTCTTCGTCTGAGCGAAGTGTCGAAAAACTTAAATCAACCACCAGAGGGCCAAAAGTAAAAAGGCAGACGCATATAATGTATGCATAGCCTACTGCAGTCTGCAGACATCTGCCTCTACAACGTCGCTGCTGGGATTTATAATAATTAATAATAATAATAATAATAATAATAATAATAATAATAATAATAATAATAATAATAATCTTTATTCTTGACAAGCACAGCATCAGAAAACAGTAGATCAATGATTCGGAAAGATCTTTCTAGATTTCGCAAGAGAACGTTATACTTGGATGAAGCAGGTGAATATATGAATGCGTTTCATAATGATGATGATGATGATGACGATGATGATGATGGTGATACTACTACTACTACTACTACTACTACTACTGCTACTACTGCTACTACTACTACTACTACTACTACTACTAATAATAATAATAATAATAATAATAATAATAATAATAATAAGAAGAAGAAGAAGAAGAAGAAGAAGAAGAAGAAGAAGAAGAAGAAGAAGAAGAAGAAGAAGATTGGCAAGGTCTAAAGTGGTTCTGTAAGGTCTACCCAAATCTGAGAACCACATTGATGCGGTTAAGAAATTATTTAACGGAGGAAAGAATCCTTGTGAAACCTGAACTATTAGCCTAATTGGGCCATTTATTTACAGTGCATTTATTGATTGGGTCGGGTCAGTTAAGAGGATCTTAACTCTGTTCGTGGTTTTTTGCGATTTTTGGCCGGCGTGAAATTTTTCCCGTCTGCCCATAAGTAACTACTATGGTGTTACCTTCGAAAGCGCTACATACATATCCAAATAAATGTATGATTCATAAATCTACTTACTTGCTTACTTATTCTAGAACCCTTCCGCAGAAATTCAAGTGTGACCATTAAACAAGATGGCCGACAACACAGAGCATTGACTGTTTTTACGAGTCATTAATAAATCTTTGTGTGTCGTTGAAAAGTTAACCAACAACAACAACAACAACAACAACTAGTCACGTGACAAGATTGCGTGATCTCTTAGTAAAAAAATGTGGTCCTATATGTATTTTCATCTGCTTTTGTCCGTTGGGCAGTCGGTTCCTTAGAAACACATCAAAGAAGGTAAATGGTAGGTCACATAAAACACGCGAAATGTGAGTAAAAGCCCGCTGTGGTATCATTATAAAGGCTGGCAGACGAGGTAAAAGCGACAGTTTCCAGAGTCGTCTCGACAGTCGAGCGCTATACAAATTCATATATCAACAGACTCAACTGTTGCAGAGTTTGACGACACAATATTACCGAAACTACCAATCAGACATCTAAAGAGAAAAATAATGATGAAAAAGTTGCAACGAAGCGCATTACTAATTATCTATGGAAGCAGAAA
The DNA here is from genome assembly GCA_018105865.1 of Metaphire vulgaris. Lineage (NCBI taxonomy): Eukaryota > Metazoa > Annelida > Clitellata > Crassiclitellata > Megascolecidae > Metaphire > Metaphire vulgaris. The sequence continues at coordinate 19,361,289 of CM030837.1, forward strand.
CTATTTAAATCTTGGCTCGTATATTGAATATGATCTCGATTAAATAAATAATGAAAGACTGATTGTAATACATCCACCCCCCCCCCCGTCCATCTATCCATCCGTCCGTCTAACAATCCAAACGCATATTTGAAAGTTATTTCGTCCTGTTATAGATCGAATTCAGGCACCATATTCAGCCACTATCTTTAGCAATCCATTACTACATTGATATCAATCGCTATTGTAAACATAGACTATCGCCTTATGTATTTAGAGCCCCTCCAGCATGACAACCCCCGTTGTTCCATAATGCTAATAATGCACAGGATTTGTGCAAATTCAACCGCATTTTTGAAACTTATTTCGTCCTGTTAGAGATCGATTTCAAGCACTATATTGAGCCACTGTCTTTAGCAATTCTTTACTACATCGATATCAATCGCTATTGCAAACATGGGCCTTCACCTTCTGCATTTAAAACGGCTCATCCATGACAACCATCGTTATTCCATAATAATAATAATAATACACAGGATTTGTGGAAATACAAACGCATTTTTGAAACTTATTTCGTTCCTGTTAGAGATCGATTTCAAGCACTATATTGAGCCACTGTCTTTAGCATCCATTACTACATAGATATCAATCGCTATTATAAACTTAGGCCATCGCCTTATGTATTTATAGCGCATCCAGCTTGACAAGCCTCGATGTTCCATAATGCTAATAATGCAGAGTATTTGAGCAAATACAATATATATATATATATATATATATATATATATATATATATATATATATATATATAAAGAACGATAGTAGTTTATCAAACTACAACTGGTCTACAGTCTGTTTCTATTTGTCTTTGTCTGCCTCCGTGTATGTCCCTCTGTTATCCTCCGTACTCTTTTCTGTGTTCTGCAGAGACCATTTCGCCATTAGCTCCGTGTTTTCAAAAGACATCGGCAGACTTTTTATTCTCTTTTTGTCCCGAGTTTCTTCTAATCGTCCTTTTCAAGTTTTCACCCCATTCCTCACCCCATTCCTCACAACCCCCACCCCACTCCCACCCCCACCCCACCTAACGCTCTTCCCTGACTCTTGTGCCCATCGCCTTTGTCTTCGCAGGTGAATGCTAAGGTTCGTTTTATGGCGTCTTATGTAGCGCCGGATTCCTGTCGCTTGGCCTGTACCGTCGAAACGAAGATGATAGATATCAAAGATAATTTATATATCTCGGCTGCGAACACGGTGAACGACGAACGGTGAACAATGAACGCTAGAAGGCATTCGACTGCCAGCGACAAAGGAATTCGCAACGAACGGGGACCCTAGACCCCAGAATGAACAGTGAACATGTAAGGGGTTAATGGGCAGCGATCTAATGTGCGTGTGTGGGGGTGTAGGGCAAAATGGTTCAGCTCCCAACCCTGAACTCATATGAGTTTTTCAAAAGTTTAATGGCAAAAGATATTTGGATGATTTGTCAAAACCTTCTTATCAGTTCACGTGTGTGTGTGTGTGTGTGAGAGAGAGAGAGAGAGAGAGAGAGAAATTTTTACTCAACGGTAAACCAAGTGGGATATGAATTCAACCTTTGTGTCTGTTTATGGTTTTAACACTGTTTCGAATAATCGAAGAAAACGCGAATTCTATGAAACCTTCAAAGAGCTTCAAAAATACAGCATTCAAACGCTTATAGTATAATGACTCTGGTCTATGCTACCCAAGAACATCTAAACGGAGTAGATGTAAATTTAGGAGTCATTGATCCTATTGGCCACCAGCTAATTGGGTCACTTAATTGTTGGGTGACATTCGGAAGCACCGAGGATGACCACCGTTACCCCTGTCAGGGGCAGTTAAATTTAAACGATAGGGTGACGATCCATTGTCCCGACTTTTGGAATTTCCTCGTCGCCAGAGGCGCTGATGTTACTAATGCCTCGTTTGGGAAATATTGCTTCCATCCAACAGCAGCTATTAGATTAACCGGCGGCCATTAAATCAAATTGTCGGTTACCTGAGTTATTCACCTGGAGGAGGAGGATGATGATTAGTGGGTTTGCTAAGCATCGTTGGGATGCGAGTTACCGTTACAATGGAACATTCTTGGAACTTAATAGATCAGTGACAGACGCCGAAAAGACTTTAAAATTAGAAATAAATTAGAGATTCTGTCTGCGATTCGTTTACCGGGTGCTATAACTATTTACCTTAGAAAAAGGGCGGCGCTGTTTCAGACGTTATCTTGAATATACAGTAAGATAATAAGATTAGACTACATAACATAAAATATGTTTAGCCTAATACTACTGTAGAATTCTATTTATGCCTTTTAAAATGGCGTTGGAATTAATTTAAAACTGTCCATGCTAAGCGGAGTTCGGGTACTTAGTCAATCGAAGTACTTCTACTTATAGTCGTTTCCGATAAGGCTCATTAACCAGTGGCGTAGCCAAGGGGGTTTGGGGGTTAACACCACCTCTTGGCTGCCGAAAAATATAATTTTTAAAATGAGTTTCTATGCATTTTTTATTTTGGGACGCTATTTTGGGGGTCAAAACTCCACCTTGGCTGCCGGCCCAAAAGTTTTAAGTGGTATAGAATGTAACGGTGCAAGAGATGACGACCTGTTTTGTTTGTCAGCACCTGAAAATAGGAGAAGGAAAGATGAGGATGACCTGTTTTAGCTTGTCAAGATTTTTCGAAGTTGGTTGGTCAGTGGTCACAGTCAAAACTCAAAACCAAACACCCCTTCCGGAAATCTTGGCGACGCCACTGAAAGAAACTTTTCCTTTTCCACATTGAAATGATAATTTTCATCAGTTATCAGTTCATATCGCCCAATTAACAGCGAGATTCTCCAGCCCAAACCCCTAAAAGCCCAAAACGACCATTCTGAGTTCAAAAGCAACAATGCCGCTACTCTTTGCTAACACAGTAGGCCGCCTACAGTACCTCAACCGTTACTATATCGAACCGACTATTTGCAAGTATTAAGCACTTCATCCACATATTATAGACAGAGACACCTACCGTCGAGGCGTGAAACGGTGTTTGTTCTTGACACCGACCGCCGCTCGGCGTCGACAAGTCTTTGCCGTCTTTGCGTGACAGCGACTTAAACGCACGACCATTGAAATAGTATCACCTGGGTGAGATGGGGCGGGCGGGGGGGGGGGAACGATGGGGCGGGACGATGGGGGTCTTCCCATTCCACCTACCTTTTCCATTTCGCTGCTGCTGAACCGAACCGTCGAACGGATGGTTCGAGACGACGAACTGAACCGGAAACTGAACCTGACCGTCCGCCGGCCCAGAAGTCCCTGCGATCCCGACGCCGACGCCGACGCCGACACTGTCCCAGGGTTCCGACATCATCTCCACGACTCGATCGTTCCGTCACAGTTACAGTCGGCTGGACGCGTCCTCTCTCTTTCTCTTCACAGGTGATGAGCAACCTACCTGTGCACAGGTAGGCAGGCAGGTAAACCGATCGTGTCTGAGGCGACCTGACTGGCGACCTGCTCTCTGCTCTTCTAGATTAACCCTGAGACGTGTGAAAACCGACCGACTCTTATCATTATTAGACGAACCCGTTCTTCTTGCGCCCCGCGCTGCTACATACGACGATTTCTACAAGGGGCTCAATGGCGGAGGGGAGAGGGAGGGTGGAGTCGGCGGCGGTGGTGGTGGTGGTGGTGGTGGGGAGGGGGGGGTTGTGTTGGAGGGTGTGATACGAAATGGGGCGTAGCCCGTTTGAGCACAAAAATGTATCTCGCAACAATGGCAATGTCGACTCGAGCCCCGTCCTTACCCTACTAGGCCTATATACCCGCACTCTATGCACGGCCGTCTTCAACAATACAACCCAGAGTATGTACATACTACGCAGCGACATCCCCCTCTCCCGAACCCACCACCTCCCTTCCCACCCCACCCCCCACCCGTCCCCCAGCGTTCACCCTCGCAGAACTAGTCAGTCACCTTAAGAACCCTGTCGGATACGACTAAGGTTTTTCTAAGAATGCATTCAGATGTTCCTACTACGGGGAGACGTACCTGTAAACTCGGGATCTGAGAGAATATATATATACTGTATATATACAGTATATATATATATACATATATATATATATATATATATATATATATATATATATATATGCAGGTAGACATGTATCGGTTGCGCACCTTGCGAAGGCCGATGTCTTACGCAATGAGCAAATACATGTGCAGGTGACCGTAGAAGGTAATACCGTTTACAGCGTAACGCAGCGTAAGTTCTGAAGCGCGTAACCTTAGAAGGGCAAGAGTTCAACTCCCAGAAGCACTTTCGACGTAAAATAAAGTAACACACTTCGTCGACGGCGTATATATTAATCAGCCAGTTCATCAGTTTGTATAATTGTGTTGTAGTTGACAAGAGAGTTGTTAGCATGATGATAACTATTAGTTAACCCCTTAACTGGGGATCCCGGATATATCTGTCCATTTCACATTGAGTTACAGTTAAATACACGGTTAAGGGGTTAAGACACTTTTGCATGTGTCGTTGCTGCCTTTAATTCCAAAGCCAATCGCCAGAGGAACTGGCGTCTGTATAAAGAGTCTCAACTGTAGGCCGACACCTGGTTTCGTAAAATCAATTCGAAACAACAGTGACGTCATCGCGACGTCATCGTGATCTTGATCCAAGACCGAATGATCGTCAGAAAGCGTGTTCGCTGTGGGCGGGGAGGGAGTGGAAGGTGTTCTGGTGGGCGACGGTGACGCGCCGCTGTCCTGCCCGGCGGCCGGGGACTTGGAGACGGCGTAGGAGCGGAGGTAGGCCTCGTGGTCCGGACTTTCCGACAGGCACGAGACGACGGTCGTTGTCTGACGGGGGGTCCCGTTGCGATCGGCGGCCGGGGCCTTTGCTCCTCCGGGACGGTAGACGGTGCCCCCGCCGCCGTGGCCGCCGCCGCCCCCCGCCGCCTCCGCCGCCGAAGAGACTGAGGCGAACGAGCCTCGTACCGGCGCCGATGCCGAGGGCGTCACTCCACTGCCAGTGGACGCACGGAAGCCATCGAAACACGTACTTAAAACCATTACGAAATCTACCGATAGACAAGAATTACCAAGCAAATTCAATATTCATCAGCTTATACAACAACAACAACAACAACAACAACTACTACTACTACTACTACTACTACTACTACTACTACTACTGCTGCTGCTGCTGCTGCTGCTGCTTTTATTATTATTGCTATTATATTAGCGTGTCGGCGGAAATTAACAACGCAATGCCTTTTCGCGATCCACCCAAACTAATCACAAATTTATCACAAACTAATCTAGACTTAATTAAGTCCATACTGTACGCTGAAAAATAATCATATTCAACACACTCTGTGCTATATTATTACTAACAACAAACTACTATTAATACTATTATTATTACGTCAACAACGACAATAACAACAACAACTACTACTACTTCAACAACAACAACTATTGCGCCCGTGACTTTGGTCTTCGTTTTGACACGACGCTATATAAATTATCTTGTTAATAATTATTTATTATCATTATTATTACAACAACAGTAGGACTTCGTTATAACGGACTCGGTTATATAGCGTACCACAATGTACGGTCCCGTGTGATGCGCTACTGTATTAGATGGTATTATACAACATACAGCTCAGTTAATTATTAGGTACTAAATTTTACAGGCTCGCTAATTACGTCATAATGAGGTTCTACTGTACTATTATTACATTTATACTGGGGTGAAGTCTTCACTTCTGCTACGACGTCAAAAATAGAATATGACGTAATGTGATCGTTATCTTGTGATTTCTATAGCGCCATTGGACGTAATCTACTGAAGAGGGGAGAGTAGAGTCATGCCTGGCATTCATCCAACAGTACATGATCGGATTGTACATGGAGTTGCTCATTGCGATCCAATAGATGACAAGGTACAGATGCTGTGCTCCAGCGACGGACTGGACTGGGTAGAAATTCCCGACGATGAAATAGAGATGGAACGGAAGCCAACAGACGGCGAAGATGACAACGACGACGATCAGCATCTTCACCACCTGCAATGATGATGATGGTGATGATGATGATGGTGATGATGATGATGATGATGACGACGACGACGATGATGATGATGACGACGATGATGACGATGTTGATGATGATGACGATGATGAATGATGATGATGATGACGACGACGATGCGGAAAGATTAAGACTGAACGGCGATAGGAAGGAGGGGGATATATCTAAATTGTTCTAAACACATGTTATATACTTTCCGAATGACAGCCATATATAGTTTTTTTCTTAATTTTTGGGACTCAATTCCAGTGTCTTCCTTCTTCTTCTTCTTCTTCTTCTTCTTCTTCTTCTTCTTCTTCTTCTTCTTCTTCTTCTTCTTCTTCTTCTTCTTCTTCTTCTTCTTCTTCTTCTTCTTCTTCTTCTTCTTCTTCTTCTTCTTCTTCTTCTTCTTCTTCTTCTTCTTCTTCTTCTTCTTCTTCTTCTTCTTCTTCTTCTTCTTCTTCTTCTTCTTCTTCTTCTTCTTCTTCTTCTCTTCTTCCACGATATTTTATTCACTTACCTACCTGCATAGCATCTGCATTTTGCAGGTATTTACATGGGCGTCCGGACGTGGCTGCAGGGGGGGGTGCAGTTGCACCCCCTGGAAAAATTGTGGAGTTATGAAAAAAGTAAAATTACTTGTTTCTTTCGTCACCAAACGTTGTTTTGCAGCCCTGGAAAATTTCTTAATTTCTCTCATCACAAGACCCCGTTTTGCACCCCCTGGAAAAATTTCTGCGGACGCCCATGGGTATTTAGAGAGAAGTTTCCGTAGAAAGGGGAGTCTAACCCTTCTCTTTGCGCGAATGGTTTCATCCTGTCCCGTGGTTCGTTCGCCTATCGCTTCGCTGCCCCACAGCTGCCACCCCACGACCGCATAGGTGACCGCCAGGGCTCCGAGGGGAGCAAAGTAGTTTACGATCAGCAGAAACACGTTGTACCTGACAACATCAAAGGACACCGACATTTCACAGGTAGACAGTCGGGTCTACGTATCGATGTTTCACACATGATAACTTGGTCTCCTCCCAAAGATTAAACCGCTTGAAATTACGTTAATAATAATAATAATAATAATAATAATAATAATAATAATAATAATAATAATAATATTATTATTATTATTATTATTATTAGTAGTAGTAGTAGTAGTAGTAGTAGTAGTAGTAGTAGTAGTAGTAGTAGTAGTAGTAGTAGTAGTAGTAGTCGAATGGCCAAAACTTGAAGCATTTTTAGCTAAATCGATGCACAAGAGATGGAAAAATAGGACGAAGAAGAGGAAGAGGAGGAGGAGGAGGAGGAGGAGGAGGAGGAGAAGGGAATATTTAAAGGAAGACGATAGGAGATGAAAAAAATAAAAATGAAGGTCAGAATAGGGAGGAGAGGAGGAGGAGGAGGAGGAGGAGGAGGAAGAAGAAGGATTAAGGTTGCGCTGTAAGACGCTAAGTCTTTGAGACAAATAGATCCCCGCGTAAGACCTGCGTCTTATTTATGCTATTACGAGTCATTCTTAAAACTCAGACAGACAGACAGACAGACAGACAGACAGACAGACAAGGGTGTCAAATAGGAAGACAGTGGAACGGAGATCAGATCTGGTCAGATTACAAGGTCGTGTAATCAGCCGGACATTTATTTAGCGCCCTCTTTTATTTAGGCGCCACAGCCGTCGCCATAGTTACACGTCGTCAAGGACATTCCGCGAATTTGGCGCGAAGCGGTCTTAATTAGATGAGATTGAGTTCAAAGTCTCTTTTGATCTCTCTCTCTCTCTCTCTCTCTCTCTCTCTCTCTCTCTCTCTCTCTCTCTCCTTTCTCTCCATCCTGATGTTCATCTGGATGTTCGTTTGTCTGTCAGTTTGTACCACGTCGACTGTTGCTATAATAGGCTTAGTGTGTCCAGTCGTCTTGATTACTGCAACTCCATTCTTTCTTTTCGGTGTCTCTTAGTCCAAATTTGCTGAGCTCTTACAAGCTCAAAATTCACCGACTCGAGTAGTTTTCAAAGCACCAAACATGGAAACATGACAACCGCAGCATTGTTCGGTTGGATACCTGGATTTGACCTGGATCTTGAGTTATTTTGATTTGGCGTGCCATCGCCTGATGCTTCTTCTGTGCACTTTGAAGTGGCGCCATAGAAGTTTAGGAGTAGATTAGATTACATTAGTTGTTATCAGTTGGATTCTGTATCTGAGTGGCGGTGACGTGATCCTTCTGGTTCGAATGTCTGTCCCGCGAATAAGTCCGCAGAATAGCATTTGCGAAAATTGGGTTTGGAGCGAGAATCCCCCTGAGGAGGAGGAGGAGGAGGAGGAGGAGGAGGAGGAGGAGGAGGAGAAGAAGAAAAGGATGGCGAAGAAGACTCACAGTTGAGCAAACAAACAATCCCTTACACACACAGACACACACAGACACACACAGAGCATCAGTGCTGCATTAGAGTAGTCATGAAAAACTGTGCCACAAAGTTTAAATGTTATTTTGAATGTGTCTTGCTTCCTTTTTTCCAAATGCACGCAAATGTGAGTTTCACATTTGCAGTACTTGTCACAAATGTCATTCTCTAAATAAATAAATCGTGTATTCGAAAATAACAAATGCCTATAGCTTTAGCATAAGCACTTGTACGAGACCAAAGATATGAACTTAACCGTGATTAACTGTACAACGTATACAATTCCTCATAACACAACACGAGCTTTTATACTCTCTTCGTCTCTCGATTTCTCTTTTGTCCATTCCTCTTTTCCTTCCATCGTTTCCTTTGCCTAACTCTTTTCCACCTCTTTGATCGAACTCCCATCTTTTATGCAGCCCTCCCCAACCCCCACCCCGCCAACCACCCCCACCCATCCCAACCCCAATGTTGAATACAGGGAAATGTCTCTCTAAGTGAAAGGTATTTTGCGACTCGTCACAGTGACGACAGACAGTGAACTACGACAATTATATTATGATGTAATGTGTATAATAATAATACTAATAATAATAATACTACTACTACTACTACTACTACTACTACTACTACTACTACTACTACTACTACTACTACTACTACTACTAATAATAATAATAATAATAATAATAATAATAATAATAATAATAATAATAATAATAATAATAATAATAATAATAATAATAATAATGACGAAGATGAAGATGAAGATAATAATTTTATTAGATGAAGATGAAGATGAAGATGCTGATTTTATTACTGCTGCTGCTGCTGCTGCTATAGTACTACTGCTATACTACTATAAAAGAATGTGATGAAAATAGTATGCTTTTGTCTATTTTGCAAGAATAATTGCTATCAGGAGTAGCACCAACGTTATCATGATCATGATGATGATCATGATCACGATCATGGTCATGGTCATTATCATCATCAACATAATCATCATCAGCATCCGCATAAGTATCATAATCATCGTCAGCATCATCATAATCATAATCATCATAATCATCATCATCATCATCGTCGTCGTCGTCGTCGTCGTCGTTGTACTCACACGAGGTCTGAGGTGCTGTGCGGTCCGTCTGGCCATTCGAGGTAGCAGACGACGTGGTCGGCGCCTGGATAGGCGTATGTTTCGGCGAAGAGGAGGGAGGGGAAGGCGGTCACAGCAGACGCCGTCCAGATGGCGCTGATGGCGGCCGCAACGCACAGCGCCCCCATGCGAGGCTTCAACGGATGTACGATGGCGTTGTACCTGAAGACGACGACGACGACGACGACGTGTAAACAATTGACTTATATAGCGCCTTTAGATTAATAATAATGATGATATAATAACAACAACAACGCATTGGATATATATATATATATATATATATATATATATATATATGTCTGAAGCTGAGGACTGTTTGTGTCTATTCCGCTCAATAATAGATCGCAATCAAAACTTTTAAGGCACGAACACCAGAGGGAGAGGTTAAACTCTAGCATCACTCATGATTTCTGCGAACGGGGGTCCGCCCCAGACTCCGCTGGGGAGCTCACAACGTCCCCGACCATTCGCCAAAGTCGGAGCTGGAAAAGGGATTCTTTAGTAGCTTTGGTGGCCCTTGGTCTAGAGCACCGGTGATGGTTACGACGATTCTGGTAACGATACCAATGCAGGGTTGATTTAGCAGTGATGATGATGATGATGATGATGATGATGATGATGATGATGATGATGATGATGATGATGATGATGATGATGACGACGATCATCAATCACTATGGTTCACTTATATATCTATCCACAAAAGTATTCGATAGAAATTAAACAATTTGTCTGATGCAGGAGAGGCGCCATGCATAGTGATGAAAGGATTGTCAAAGAAATTGGGGAAAAGAGTGGGGAGGGGAGGGATGGGGGGGGAGGGGCGCAAGAAACATAGACTCTTCCACACGGGAAACGCCCACGAATCCAATTAATTATGAGAAACTGAATCTCTCTTTCTCTCTCTCTCTCTCTCTCTCTCTCTCTCTCTCTCTCTCTCTCTCTCTCTCTCTCACTAGGTGGCCTTTAGTTAGAGCGATCTCACCTTAGGGCAGCATTTGATCGCGAATCGATTGAGTCTCGTTGCGTTAAACTGGAGCCAGTTGTTTGCAGGAAAGGTGAAATCAATTTTTTTGCAGCATCTACTTCCATTCTTCGGCCTTTCCACAATTTCTGCGGACTTAATCGGTGAAAAGGAGGAGGAGGAGGAGGAGGAGGAGGAGTAGAAGGAGGGTGAATACCCTCTGCCTCAATGCAATCCTTTACACATAGCTTTATTCACGTCCAGTTGGTTGGTTGGTCGTGAGAGAAGTCTTCTTTTATCTGACTCCAGTCGGCAAATTTTATTAGTGTAGGCGCTAAGTGAATGACTTAGAAATGTACAGTAAAGCTCCGTTAACGCGCACTTTCGGCAGTCAGCAACATGAAGTAGATGCTTTTGACCAGGTCGCCTTCTTAAGCCTGTCTTAGCGGGGGTTGACTGTAGTTGTGGAAGAGAATGCCGATGGAAATTAGATTCGGTGGAATCGCATCAGAAATCACTCTGAACGTACTTAGGCCTAGTTTGACATCTGACCCATTAGTTTGACCTCTGCCCCACATAGGCTTAATCATTGTGATTGGCCGACGTTATTCGACATTCGATTCATTTTGCACAAAACACTTTAAGCCACAAAGAGATAGATATTTCAAGATAAATACATATAAATATTTATTATAGAGTAATCGAATATATTTATTTATTCCCGGCCAATTTTTTAAGCGCAGTAGCAGGGCTATGGCCCACGACCATGGAGGGCGCCAAAAACCAAATATTGGTGGGCCAACAGGGCCTGTTTGAAAATGGACAATGCAAGGACTAGTACTACAGTATGCTCTAGATATGCAAACATTCAGAAGAGTGGTGAAATGAATTAAAACCACATATTGTCGTGTGCCCATCTTTGCTGTGTCAAACCGTACTAGAATTGTCAATATATTCTGTCTCAATTTTTTCTAGAGTTTTCAAAAGGCCACGAAAAATAATGAGCCATTTGAAACGACACTATACAAAGTCTTTCAGAAATCTATTCTCTGTCAGGTTTTATAGACCACAAAAATATTATAAAATTGATACCCTGTTTGAAATTGGACAATGCTAGTGCTACAGTAGGCTATAGATATGCAAAAATTCAAAAGAGTGATGAAACGAATTAAAACCATGGAGGGCGCCACAAGCCAAATATTGGGTGGGCCAACATGGCCAATATTTCAGAGTCAAGACAGCGCAGCGAGAAATTCTTGCCGTTACGATCAATCGATCATTGAAAAAACACAGTTTCATGGTTATATAAATACATATAATAATTTTGAATGGTCTTCCACATCTGTGACATCTCAGTTATATATGGCAATATTATGCCAAGGTATTGGAAATTTGGGGTTATTAGTTCCACAAAACATTGTAATTTGCCAATTGAAATTGGGTCGGCCAAACACATTGTTGTCCCATTGGGCCTAAATACTGGGTGGGCCATGGCCCACCTGGCCCACCCTGTTGCGTCCCCCATGGCCACGACAAGAGCGCTTCAGGCATAATAATTACAAGTAGCTCATTCTAAATAAGTGAGTTTTTAAGTTCTTAATAAAAAGTCCGGCACGTTTTCCGACAGAGTGTTCTACAATGCAGGGTTTCCCCGCGTGAACGACCTTTCTCCCATCTTAATGGTCTTGGATGGTGGAGGGACGAGGAGTTTCCCATCCGATGCCATATATATATATATATATATATATATATATATATATATATATATATATATATATATATATATTATATATATACAGTGACAGTTCCAAGAACTCCTTGGCGGGGGATGCACTGAATTTCTAGGAAGCATCCACCAATAATAATTGTCAAATGAACTATAATGTAAACGGTTTAGAAGACATCTGTAGATTTGATATATAACAATGTATAAAAGCTATTTTAGTCTGGTTGCACAAAGTCATAGTGCAAAATCGAGTTTTCTATTGTTGGAAGTGTATTTGTCGATGGCATTGTGTATGAATATGTCCATATCTTTTTAGATATACTGTACAATTGTACATTAAGGCTAATCCGTTTAGACGATCATCTTCCATTGAAGACGCATTAGGGGTGGATGGATGCATCCGCAGTCATCCACAACACACTCTCTCTCTCTCTATATATATATATATATATATATATATATATATATATATATATATACAATCATTATGGATTGATGGTTTTAACAAGTAGAGCAATATAAGAGGTAAATAAAGTAACAGTAGCAATGACATCGGTTCGTTGATAATGATTTCATCGCCCTGAATCAACACTTTCCATAGAAGTGCGCACTTCAAACCGCAAAGGGAGCTGCGAAAACAGAGGAGGAGTAGGAGGAGTAGGAGGAGGAGTAGGACGATGAGGAGGAGGCGGAGGAGGAGGAGGAGGAGGAAGAAGAAGATGGATAAACAGTGACGAAGGAACAAATTTCGCTTTTAAATTCACGACAAAGAAAACTTCCGCCCGTCGACGAGAGAAATGGAAAAAGCGAGAAACGCTGACCTCAGCAGAAACTCCCCTCGACGACTACGACGACGACGACGACGATGCGACGACGGGAAGAGACGTGCACTGCATCCCAATGGAACGCAGCAGCGGATGTAATAGGAGGCGCGTCATCAGGAAGACCAGTACAAATTGCATCAGGTCGATTAACGTTAAGAGGGCCTAGACTTCACTCCCCCTCCCCTCACCAACCCCTCCATCGGGCCTCCACCCCCGACTTCCTCCTTCTCCCCCTCCCCACCCCCATCCCCCCACCCACCCACGATTAGCATCTCGTAGTCTTTGTCGACTTCATGCTTTATCGTTTCATTTTTTAGTTTTAAAAACACTTAAAAATTTTCTCCCAAATTGCTAGCATATCAGGGCTTTGCTATGGTTGGTATTTTTGCCTTCTAATTCCACTGCTGATGGCTGTCTAACTATCTGCCTCTCCGACACGCTGTATGCGCCGTGAAATATAGCTCCGATGGAGCTATATAAATGAGATAATTTAGAATGGATCTCTGCTTTCGTCTTTGTCCGTAATTGGTCGCTCTGGGGTTCAGGTTTTACTGCACTGCGAATCACGTGACCTCCTTATCCTTCAAATGGCGGGTGGCGGGGGGGGGGGGAGGTCGAGCCTTTTCTGCGAAATTATCCTCCGGAGAGGTTCGTCAGTTCTGAAATTGCTTCAACGGAGAGACAACAACAACAACAACAACAACAACGGACAACATACAGCGCTTCATAAATCGGCCGTTGTCGTCGTGGTCGTCGTCGTTGTTTGCCTTATAACAGTGCGTTGTTGTATACCCTGCCCCATTTGTGACGTCTGTTTATTCGACGATAGAAAAAATTTATGACGTCAAACATTCGACGATAGGAAAAGGCATGGAACCAGAAGATTCGACGTATAACTTGACGGATTTGAAAATTTAAATCATCAGCGTCCCTTGATTAGACATTTTAAAATTCTATATATATATATATATATATATATATATATATATATACAGGGTGGTGCAAAAAACCGGATTAGTCACTTTTAGGTTTGCATTTAATATAGTCCGGTTTTCTGCGCCACCTATATATATATATATATATATATATATATATATATATATTTCTAGACTAATTAATGAGGCTATTTCATCAATTTCTATCGAACTGCATTTATAGAACGCCATTACAGTCTGGATTTCGTCACAGATGAGCGACAAGACCCATGTAATCAATGTCCAACGCTTAAGAACGTATTCGATTACGAAAGAAATACGCGCTGTTGCTTTTTACGGCCGACAGAATCACGTGATCGTATCTATGATGCGAAGTATAATACATAGAAATAATGAATATTTATGAATATTCCATTTAATGCAATTGTGTCAATTAATAATAATAATAATAATAATAATAATAATAATAATAATAATAATAATAACGGTGCGTTCTCTTACCTGTCGAGAGCGATGGCCATGAAGGTGAAGACGCTGGCGGAGATGGTACAGTTGACGATGAACTGGGTGAACTTGCAGTAGCCCCTTCCGAACACCCAGTCGTTGTACAGCATGTACACGAAGCTGAACAGGGTGTTGAGGACGGAGTTTAGGGCGTCGGCGACCGCCAGATTGACGAGGAAGTAGTTGGTGACGGTTCGCATCCTCTTGTGCGCCATGACGATCCAGACCACGATTGCGTTACCGCCGGCTGCCACGACCACCGTCCCGGCGAACGTCACGATGTACACGGCCTGGACGGGCCACGGCGGTATGAAGGGGTTCGGGGCGGGAGGAGGAGGAGGAAGAGCCCCGGTGGTGGAGTTGGGAAGAGAGGAGGAGGAGAGGAGGAGGAGGAGGAGCTGGCGTTGAGGATGGAAACTTCCGAGTCGAGAAATTCGTTCATGATGCGATTCGAAGGGTGGAGTTCCTTTTGAAGTCGCCTTTTTCTAATTCGCTTAATTCAAAATAATCTATATGTAAGTTTAGCATGGCAACCGATTGGAGAAATTAGATTAACCCTAACACTAACCCCTAACCTAATCCTATATTGAATGTTTCTATTGGATTTCTCTAAAATTGCACGTCGCAAACACTTTAACAATGTATCTCAAATCGAATTAAATCCGCAGTTAATTCTTAATTTCTTTAAACTAAAAAACAACTTTCAGGTTTAGGTATACCTGTATCATCATAAAGTTAGCTTCTAGTTTCAAAATGGCATTTTTCTAAAAGTGGAACGTGACGCAAATGGACGATGATTTCCACTCGACATTTGAAGCTAATGACCAATATATGTCTCCTACGCTAAGCCATTGGAATGGACCATAGGGCGTTAGCCGCCTTCGCCTCCACTGCAGATGCAAATACCAAAGTCCCTCTCCCTCCCGCACTTAATGCAATGGGATTTCAACTCGATCGCATCTAAGACCGGGCTTTCCAATTGATCTTGACTCGCCTGCAAACAGTCTTCAGCAATTAATTCGTCTCAAAGTATACGCCTATTTCTGGATAGCAAAAAGTTAAGTCGAATTACACATTGCAATAACATAAAAATTTTGTCTGATGCCTTAGAAATCAGAACTGTATCTTTGTATATTTAGGGTGCTGATTCTAAATATGGCATCAGATTTTCTCCATCAGCTCTAGTTTTTGAGACACGGCCATATACATCCCAGAATGAAAGTGCGTGATAATTGGCGTTCACTTTCAATCTGGGATATGTGGTTGTATCTTTAAAAAAACTAGAAAAAACTTTAAACTAGAGCTGATGAGGCAAAAAGTAATAACAAGTTTGGAATCAGGGCATCAAAATTACTCAAGGAATGGTCTAACATTTCAGGCACCAAATTGTGTGTTGACCAATGTTATCAACAGATGGCTTTGAAAATTTCGACATTCTCAACGAGATATTTCATTATCCAGTATTCTAATAGGCGGTACAGAGGGGTCAGGTGCAATTACCACCCTACCCCACACCACGAATAACTAGATTCAAGCCATAAAGTGTTCCCTCCACACGATAAAGCCATCCTCTATTTTCTTTTATGAGTTCCAATATTTGAAAAATTTAATTTCCTGACAAACAGCAATTTTTTCAGAATGCAAAATCTGTCACCCACGTAAAAATCCGGACCCTCCAATCGTCATCAGTTTTCTAAGACGATTGTATCTGCGGGAACACTGACTTCCGACATTTTTCCCGATGTTTTTTTAGAGTCCCGTACTCGAAGGAGCGTAGGGTTTGCGGCGCTGATCTTCGTCTTCTAGGCAAACAGCGATGCAGGTGGCTTACACCATTAATCTAGAGTGGGTTGCCATTACTTTCTCTAGACCTGATTCATTTGGCGCTGTGGTATTCTTTCCATCAAACAATTCGTATCGTGTCATTTGGATCGACTTCATAACGCATATGCAGTACATAGGTACATAGGCAGCGCCGAAGAAAACTGCAATTGTCAGATAGGAAGAGGAGAGGCTAAGAATAAAAAGACGCAGCGGAAGAATATAAGACAACAATTATACGAACAACGAGAGAGAGAGAGAGAGACGTGTGCTTACTTACTTTCAGGTTCGACAGTGATCTTCCCTTTCTAAACCGCATTCGACTCCGAAATGCTTCTATTCATCTGTAGCGCTCCAATGCGTCGATAGATTCCCCTTTTGTCGTCTGCTCTCTGACGTCATATTCGCTTTGAGAACGTTCCATCGGCCTCTTTCTTCCCTTCGAACGGCGTTATAAGATGGCTTTTCTTCCTCCAAAGTCACAAATTCCACTCAACAGAGAGTGAGAGAGAGAGAGGTTCAGGCAGGTTAAACTGATAGAATTTATATTGCGCCGTGTTCATAAGTATGTAGTCATCCGACAGAAAAGTGCTTACTTGCTTCGTATCGTCCTTCTTCTTCCGGCTGTTTTTCAATCGAAAGCTTCTGCCGACTTCCAAACTACTACAGGAAAAGACTTGGCAGGCCCTTTCTGGGCCATTTCTCCACTCCGAAATACTTTCTATCGCCTGATTAGTCCCGTCACACTCCGATGTAGATTATACAGAAGGCTATTAATAAACGCATTATATATAGGCCTATACATGCTTATAATACATGTATACTGTGTTGATACAGGTCTTATAATTACCGATTCCGCTTGATGGTGCGTCTGCCGTGTGATGTTTTTCTTTCCACCCAACGGACTCAATTACCAGCGTTCCGTTCCTTTCCGCTGGAAACAATTCCACTATTCAACCAGCAGGGGAGGAGCTAGAGTAGGAGTAGGTGTAGGAGTAGGAGAGAGACCCGAAGACGAGTCGGGCGGCTTCCCCGACGAGGGCGGCGTCCGTCACTGTTCACTCGAAGCCCGTCGGTCCCCGGATGAAGGCGGGAGAAGGGAAAGGGGAAAGGAGACGCGTTCCAACAAAGAAGGTCCTAGACAACGATTATCTACTAAACAGTTACGAATACTCACTAAGCTCCTCACTATTATTATTATTATTATTATTATTATTATTATTATTATTATTATTAGTAGTAGTAGTAGTAGTAGTAGTAGTAGTAGTAGTTGTTGTTGTTAGTAGTAGTAGTAGTAGTAGTAGTAGTAATAGTTGTTGTTGTAGTTAGAAAGAACAGTAGTAGTAGTAACCAGAAAGAACAGTGAAGGAGAATGACCAAACGATATATGTGAAGGAGGAGAAGAAGAAGAAGAAGAAGAAGAAGAAGAAGAAGAAGAAGAAGAAGAAGAAGAAGAAGAAGAAGAAGAGAGAGAGAGAGAGAGACAGACAAACAGATAGAGAGGAAGAGACAGAGATGACCAGAGAGAGACATATATGATGAAAGTCCATTTCCGATGCATTTCAAGACGCCATTGGTGTTAAATTTTAGACGTCGAATCACGTGACCGGAAGTGAAGCAGTGTTCTTCTCGCTGCTTCACGGCATCGGTTCCAACGACCGAGCAGAAATCTTACTCAGTCCAGTGCAGCTTGCACTTTACTCGCCGCAATGGCTGCGCCTGTGGACTGCGTATCAAATAAAAAAAAACCTTTTACGGGAAAGGTTCGCCCATACTCGAGTTCGTCAGTTCGAGCGTTGGTCTCGGCGCTGATCTCCGGTTTCAGGCAGACAGTGACGCAGGTGACTTGCGCCATTAATCTACAGTACAGTGTAGTTTGCCATTGCTTTCTCCAGACCCGCGTTTTACCATCGCAGCCAAAGCTGTTACTCATTTACCACCGCCATCCAGCGAATGAAGGCTGAGTCGACCTTCGGGGCTTCCTGCGGGAGTTGAACCCGTTCCGTCAGCATGTCGCTCTAGCGTCTTACCCATCTGCTATCTTCCCGCCTCAAAAAACTTTTACGAACTAAATAATAAAATAAACTTTATTACAAAAAGTCTAATTTCCAAAAGGGAATAATATCAGATAGGGACTTTGATATAGGCATCGATTGGGGGGAGGGGGCATGTTTGCCTAGGGGCATGTTTGCCTGTAGTCGTGAAAAACCCTCATCCCCTGGGTTTGGCATTCAGTCGTCGTCTAAAATCACGTGACTATATGTAGGTGTGTACGTAGTAGGTCCTCGTATTCAGTCAACTGGCGCCATATAAATGACCATACATGCCGATTGATCTCTGATTGGACTTTAAAATTAGATTGAATTTTGCACACACGAGGCTCGCCGACTGAAAAACAATTAATACGGCGAAACTGAAGATGGCAATGATAATAACAACGAAGACGACGACGATGAAAATGATGATGACGATGATGATGACAAAGACGACGACGACGACGATGATTATAACGATGGTTTGACCTATCACCTACATACAGTGTCAGAGTGTCTTGCTTTGAGTTGGTGAGGGTATTTTCACACGGAGTAGAGAAATCCGTCCTAACCTACTGTAATGTAAGGACCGATAGGCCTATACGTTGTGCATTGTAGGGCGGGGAGGGGGTGCGATGGCCGTGGACGTGAGATGATATAGTGTTGTGTCACGTGAGCCTTTGTAATCAATTCGAGGCTGAGACGTCATTCGGTTAGAGGCTCCGGGTTCGTATCTGCGATTGACGGATGCTGTCTGTGGTCGGCTCGCGTTCCGTCGCATCGAATTCTCCGAGTGATTGAATTAGAGGCGGGATCTAGAGTTGCAATTTGTCGACTCAGGGAATTGAATTGAATGAAGCTAGAGTCACTCGAGTAGGGAAATAAACAGATCCACTTTCTTTTTTATGGAAAAATCAAGCCGAACAGATTTCCTTTTAACCATCTAATGGCAAATCGGCGAGAGGCTGAGACCTTATGACCTTCCGACCTTGGTTCACGAGTTTTTTGGCAACGGTTCAAAGTTTCAAACGTCGCCTGACCTTTATAGGCGTCTTCAGTGTCACATTGGCTGAGGTAACAGGACACGTTTTATAGATAACAAAAAAATAACAGTTTATAATTAATTGGCTGTGTGAAAGAGGCAATGAAATGCCTAACATTGCCTATTGAACAATGGAAGTTCAGATATGTAGAAAATCTCAATGAATAATGGAGAAATAAATTCTCTGACAAAAACCACATCTTCGTTTGTATCCATCTTCATTGCTTCAGATCTTTAAAGAATAATAAAAATCTGTCTGTCTCAATTTCATCTGTAGTGCTCGAAGCTGCAGACAGAGACAGAGACAGACAGACAGACAGACAGACAGACAGACAGACAGACAGACAGATAGACAGATAGTCATTGAAGGTGTTTCGGGCGAATGTCTAAGTAAGAGTGAGAATACCTTTTCAGGTGAGGTGAGGTATCGGTCTGTGACGTCAATTGTCCCTTCGGTCCTTTTTTTGGTTCCCGGCAACCGAAGAGACATTGGCGTCCACCTTGCGAGAAGTCGGAAAACGATTGCTGTCTCTGCCTAATGCGGTTTGCCCCTTGATAAAGAGTACCTAATGTTCTAAACTCATCCATTCATACATCCATCTAAATTAATCTTCCAAACTGAATACAACAACAACAACAACAACAACTACTACTACTACTACTACTACTACTACTACTACTACTACTACTACTACTACTACTACTACTACTACTACTACTACTACTACTACTACTACTACTACTACTACTAATAATAATAATAATAATAATAGACTTATGCAATACAGTGTTAATATTGGCCTGTGCTGAACTTAATAGGCCTACTAAGATGTAAGAGGCCTATTTATTAGCGAGAATTTATCTTCTATATATATCTTTATATTTTCCAAATCCAATATTATTATCGACGGCTGTTACGGGCGAACGAAAGAGAGAGAGAGAGAGAGAGAGAGAGAGAGAGAGAGAGAGAGAGAGAGAGAGAGAGAGAGAGAGAGAGAGAGGATTTATCTAGCGCCTCGATGCGAAGAAATTTTCCCAGAATCGCTGAACGAGAAAATACGGCAACGGTGGAGAAACTAGAGAAAATAATGAACCGGAGATTAAATAATTCAGACGAGATCTGGCGCTTCTGTGCTGCGCTGGTTCCGCGTAAATCAAAAACGACGCCGAACAGGGAACCAGTTCGCCGCTCGCGGGTCGCCGTTTTCGAATCCAATCTCGACTTTCCTTCCATTCCGAAATTTAACCCGATTGACCTTCGATTTGTCACGTGATTTACGGTCGACAACAGGGCGATGCATAAGTAAAGTCTTTCCGGTCAGTCTCTCTCTCTCTCACCCTCCGTCTGGCAAGCATCATCCTCTTTCCAGATTCGGTGTTTTGTTAAACTAGGACAAGGTGCATCTTTTCCCCACCTACCCTCCCGCCCCTAAGGTAGTGCGGTTCGAATTCCGTATTTATTCCGGCGTCTCTCTTGCTTTCGTATTCTCGGGTTGTGTTGGAGATAACGACGGAAACGAACGCGAGGAAAGTGGGACGGATTGCGCTCAGGACAGCTGCATGGAGTGGTGGGTTCTAAATGGCTGATTTCTGCTTGGCCACCGGAAGAGGAAAAGCGGAAGAACGACACAGGGATGGGAGATCATTTGAATATAGATGGAAAAACAGCGGAATGGGTTCGGGAAATAAAGACGCAGGCCGGTCGGAGGCAAGAGGGAAAAGATTAGGGGCGCAATGAGCGCGATTTTAGGCGACTGAAAAAGGCCGTGGATTAAGTGACAAGGGGTGGGTGAACCTGGAAGCGAATGAACACGATGATAGATATATGTGTTGGAGAGAAGAAAGGAGGAATAGACAACAGGTGAAATGCATCTTGGCGGAGTGCGTGTCCAGCAATTATTTCAATCACTGACAATTGTTTCAATCCAATTAATTCAGTCGGTCAATCAGAAAAATCAGTAAAAATTCCATCACCCACCGGTTTAACCTAAAACCAATATTTGTTCTTTAAATACTTATTTCTCAATGCACCAAAAAATAAAAATCCAAACTTTTAAAAAATAAAACCTAAAAATAAAACACTAAAAACCTGACTGACCAAAACACTCTAAAACTGACCAAAACCCTGACTAAAAAACCCTTAAAGATGAATGACTAAATGAATGAATGAAAAAACCCAAAAACCAATAAAATAGAAAAAAACGAATCTAAAAACCTAAAAAAACCCTAAAAACCTAAAGGCAAAAAATAAAAGTAAAAAATAAAATGCATCAACATAAAACCCCTAAGCTCGCTGCTAGTGAAAACCCTAAAAACCTTTCAGTCTTTATAAACGATACAAAAACCCTAAAAGCTAAACTCTAAAAACCTGCAGGATTGATCTTACTTGTACGCGTATAAGCTAATGTTTTAGCTTATCGGTCAATTTCATTTCGTGTTTTTTCCATCGATTGATATTATGGTTTTCATTTATGAAATTAGGTTAAACTACATACAATTCAATCTTTGAAATTAAAACAATTTTCAACGGTAAAAAATGAGGCCTGTGTTATTTCAATCACTCCATTATTCATTCAATTAATCTCATTCAATCAGTCAGTCGGTTAGTCAGTGATGCAGGAAGACAGTACGAAACATACTTATCTCTCAATGCACTAATATCCAGACTTTTAGGGGGTATAAAACTGACTGACTGACTGGATGAATGACTAGATGAATGAATGAATGAACGAGGGGTCGAATGAATGGACGGTTAAAAGTTAAGTATGTTAGGGTTAGGGTTAGCAAATAATGTGCATCAACATCACACTTAACTCATAGAAGTGAACGTGCTTTCAGTCTTTTTATTTTTTTTTTTCTCTCAATAGATCTTAAAAATCTCGGTGATGAGCTTTTTTTTTTTTGCTCGTCAGCTCAAAGGTTAAACTTTGGCAAACGTTTAGGGCCCCCATGACAAAGATGCCCATGACAAAGATGCCCCCCGGGCCCCCAAAAGTCACGCTACGCCACTGACGAAGGAGAGGACAGAAGAGTTAGACAGATAATTTGTCGTATACTATTCACTATTGAACTGGAAATATGATTTAGATTCGCGAAATTGTGAAGCTTTCGTTGCAGTCCTTATAGACCTATACGCTGCCGGGCGGCGAAATTAATGCTTGTCTCCTTCCCAGGGGGAAATCGTTCCAGTTATTCGAGAAAATGTGAAACTGTAAGATTTTAAGAAGAAAAGCAGTAAATAGAATTTCTTAGCACAACACTCAAGGAATTCCGAATTTGGAACCGATAAAATGAAAGTATGGAAACAAGGCTAAATACAAGCAGACAATGTACGTCCCACTTGTATTCTATGGAAATAACGACCAGTGATGTGCCAAAGGGTGGTGGATGCCAAACTAAATTTGGATGCCCCCATCTGGTGGATGCCCGGGGTAATCACCCAACGCCCCCTCTGCACGCTACTGATGACGGTTTCTTTTTTCGACGATCGAATTCTTGTGGATTTTCTTTATTTTTTTGTAACTTTATTTATTTTAAAAGATTAGTTTCTTGGTTCTGCATTTCCAACAGTTTTCTTTTTTGAAGTTTCTAGATAGCTAAGCCAAACATGACAATGGCGCTTAGTTTTTTCAACTGCCTCCCTGTTCTGCGACGTACGCTGGTTCCCGGTTCAGCTGCGCTGGTTTCCAGTTTCTTCTCGCAAAATGTCCGTACTTCGTGAAGATATAAAAAGTGCATGGAGTGGACGTTTTCTTGCATCTATAAATGGAATTAAAATGGACGATAATATTGCAGAAAACCCGAAATCTACAGAGTCTTTAGGCTTCAACATCACACAATGACGTCATTACGTCAGACATCCATTCGACTGTTCGTAATTATTATCGTAATATCTATTAATTCCCTCAGTTACTGATATTACGCTGAATGACGGTCACGTTCAAAGAAACAGGGTGACATGGACACAGAGATGGGGATGAGGATGGGGCAGGGGGGATGGGCAGAACCAGGTTCCGGTATAGTCATTTGTTAGGCTTAGCTGGTTGTCAATGGTTTGGATCGGAGAGAAGTAGGCCAATAGACTGGTATCGGACCCCCGGTGGTCGTACAACGCTTCGATTTTGCTCGTTGACCTCAAACGCGATTTGTCTTTAATCTATTTCATTCACACATTTATTCCTCGACTGATCGTCGGGGGCTGCAGCCCTTTGCCCCCTTCCCGCCCCTAGAGAGGAGTGGGGAGGGTGTCTTTCGCTTTGATCTAAATGCGTTTTTATTGCAGTTTTCTTGTAATATTCGACGAAGATTTTGTCGCGCGGTTAATTTCCCGCTGCCGATCGATCAAAGGAAACCCCGCAAAGAAAAAGAAGAGGAAGACAATACGCACCGCGTGGAAACAGTCGTTGTGATTGCGTAAATTGCATCGGGTACAGGTAGATGGAAGTTTTCTGAATGTGTCGAGTGTCAACCGATATAGATAAGCGACAGTAGGGAGATGTGGATGGTGCGGGTGGATGGTGGCGGGAGGGAGGGGTACGTTGTGCTTATTTTAACATCTCTTAAAGTGACTCCTTTGTAAAGCGCTCTTGACTTTAGCTCCAGTTATGGTACTGCGCTATATAAATTGTCGTAGATAATAATAATAATAATAATAATAATAATAATGATAATGATAATGATGATGATGATGATGATGATGATGATGATGATGATGATGATGATAATAATAATAATAACGATAATAAATATGAATAATAACATTTTCTAATAATAATTTTTGATAATAATAATAATAATAAAAAATAAATAAATAAATAATACTACTATAATACTATAATAATAATAATAATAATAATAATAATAATAATAATAATAATAATGATACATTGATGATGATAATGGAATAATAATAATAATAATCTAATAATAATTAATAATAATAATAATAATAATGATACATTGAAGAATAGCGACGCAGGAGTGCGCAATCACTTATACAGACCACTTGCACTTAATTTGTCCTCAGGAGTTTTGGAAGTACGTTAATACGAACTCCACCTTCTGAAACTTTGTCTCGGTTGCAAAAAAATTAGGGTACTATAAGACTAGAGGCTTAAACTTTGGAGTAATTTTGCCGACGTACAGTGTACAGTATATTACAGGTTATGGGGAATCACCCTTTAGTCTTTTTCAGAACCTTACTGTCTTAGGCCAGAATAGCGGCAACCCATGTGGGCAATTCGTGCGTACCGATACGCTAATGGCGCCGTACTGAAGCGTACCATCGGAATTATTAACCCCTTAACCGTGTATTTAACTGTAACTCAATGTAAAATGGACGGATATATCCGGGGTCCCCAGTTAAGGGGTTAAAATCCGAATCAGAAATGAGATTAGAGTTCCGAGTGGTTAATCAAAAGGACCAGCGTTGAGTGTTTGGAATAAAGGCTGTAAAGTGAATGATCAGTTAAAACAGTCGTTGATCAGGAAAGAGAGTTAAGAGACCCACTGCATGCCTTAGACGGAGCTCCGTCACTGGGAATTGGGAAACTTACATCGAGTAATAGCAGCAGCCGGATTACAGGATTAATGGGAGAGAAGTTGGCGGAAGAAGGGCGTAACGCACGAGGATTTATGTGGAGCACGAATATTCCGTGACAAACTGCGCCACATGAACCGATATAACACGCGATGATGTAGCGCCATGTTAGTGATTCGGTAAACGCCGAGAAAAGATGGATCGGTGACGACGACAAGTCCAAACAGACGCACCGATATAAGCAGAAAAACAGACAGACAGACAGACACGAGACACGGACAGAGACAGAGACGGGTCCTCGTTTATACACTTTCTGAATTTTTTTGTTGGCTGGATTCATACAATCAGTCGATGAATAATATTGAGCAAACCGATCCTGGAACACAATTCTCCTCCTCTCTTCCTCTTTTCCTCCTCCTCCTCCTCCTCTCTCCTCCTCCTCCTCCTCCTCCTCTTCCTCCTCTTCTTCCTCCTCTTCTTTCTCGATCTAATTGGCCGATAAGACTAGACGCAGATCATTAGCGCAGTTGTAGCTTTCAGTTTCGACCGCCGTTTGTTCTGCTTCTGATAAGAAACTCTCGTTTTAATATCAGTCTCATAACAGGCATGCGATGCTTTAGAGACAAGACAAGACAAGACAGGATCAAAAGCAGAACGAAACTCCTCCCGGGTGGCTAGGGTTCTGAGGAATGGGAAATTCGCACGCGGTCAGGGTACACACACACACACAAATACACCGTGGGGGGGGGGGGAGAAAACGGCGGCTGCGAATAAGCGGGTCTTTGTCGTCGGATCAATGACACAGGTTCCAGAATTAGGAATAATTGATCTCAATGGAAAAACAAAGCACAGGGTGGACCAAAAAACATCACAGATCATCTACTTTATAAACGATCTTCTCTCTCTCTCTCTCTCTCTCTCTCTCTCTCTCTCTCTCTCTCTCTCTCTCTCTCTCTCTCTCTCTGTCTGTCTCTCTCTCTCTCTCTCTCTCTCTCTCTCTCTCTCTGTCTCTCTCTCTCTCTGTCTCTCTCTCTCTGTCTCTCTCTCTCTCTGTCTTCTCTCTCTCTCTCTCTCTCTTTTCTCTTCTTCTCTCTCAGTGGCGGTTCCAGGATCTTGTTGGGGTGGCAACTTCTAATAATGTGGGGGCCAACCATTTGTTGTTAGTTATGTAGTATTAAGTATAGGTCCCAACGGGCAGGCCACTTACGGACCCCTGTGGAGCCGCCACTGCTCTCTCTCACTGTTTTTGTATATTTTCTTTCTTGACCATCTACTTACTTCTTCTTCGCAGTGCCTTTTTCTAGAAAAAAAGTTTGGGAACTCATCTCTCTTTACTCTTCAACAAAAACGGGCGTGGGAACGCCCGTACCTGTACGTTCCCAAACGCATTATTACATATCCA
The DNA here is from genome assembly GCA_018105865.1 of Metaphire vulgaris. Classification (NCBI taxonomy): domain Eukaryota; kingdom Metazoa; phylum Annelida; class Clitellata; order Crassiclitellata; family Megascolecidae; genus Metaphire; species Metaphire vulgaris. The sequence continues at coordinate 19,387,717 of CM030837.1, forward strand.
TAATTATATATATATACAATCTGGCAAAAAAGGTGTGGGAACGCCGTTCCCGTGCGTTCCCACTGAAAAAGCCCTGCATCTTCGTACTTTTATTCTCCATTCCCTTATCTTCTTCCTACCTCTGCTCTCACCTGCAGGAAATGGTCTCGAAGCGGCTGGTTTTCATGAAGCTGTCTTGTGAGTAAGGGTTTCAAATTGTTGCTAATTTTGCAGACAATGCATTCGAATGCTATGAAAAATTGACAAGGTTTTAAGATCATCTCAGGGACAAAATTTATTATTCTTGCGTGTAAACCAATATCAGTTTTGCTTTGCCTTGTAGAAGCCAAAACATCGCGCCACCTAGCGAATAAGCGCTACCTAGAGACTGACGCCACCTAGCGAGTCGCGACTATCACGATATAATGTATGAATTAATTATTAGGCCTATAATATGACCAGTAATTGCGACAATATTTTAATTAGTGCCAGGGACTAATACAGCCTTGTTAGGCTAGGCGGCGAGACCGAAAAGGCGAGCAAGACTTATAAACTGTCTTCAGACATCCAGGCGAGACAAGAAAGTATTAGTTTTAATTAATAGGCTATTATTAAAATTTTACTACATCAGTTGATGTTGATAATTAGTTAAGTATACTTTAATATTGAAAGTAAATAAGCACCAAGAGTCCAAGACCAACAATATGATATGCTAATATAGTCTCGCCTAGAAGGGGGTCTCGCCCATAAACAAAATTTATCCGGGGACTGAGGGCATTCGGGGTTGGGGGGGTTGTTCAAACAACCCTACTTTAAAAAAATAACCAAAAATTTTTATAAATCCGTTGACTTTTTGTTGGGGTCAGCAGCGTCGGCTCTAGGATTTGGCAAGTGGGGTTGTTTGGGGTTGTTCAAATCAACCAACCATTTGTTGTTTAAATGTAGCATTAAGTATAGGGTCCCAACTTTACTGGGGGCAAATCTCAATAGGGTTGACTTTTGTTGATGGGGTGGGAGGAGCGGTCGGCCGCGGCTTCAGTGTTCAGTTGCATAGTGCCTTCAGTTAACAACCCCACTTTGCAAAAGCTGGCTACGCCACTGCGCGGCGACCCCCTTCCATTTCTGAAAGACTTTATAATGTCGCTTGAATTAGTTGACCATTTTTCGTGGCATTTCGAACGCTCTAGAATAAAAATTAAGGCAGAATATATTGACTATTCTAGTACGGTTTGATTCAATGGAGATGGGGACACAAGAAAATGTGGATATAATTCGTTTCATCACTCTTATGAATTTTTGTATATCTTTAGCTTACTGTGGCAATAGTTCTTGCACAGTCCAATGTCAAACAGAGTATCAATTTTAACATATTTTTCTGGTCTATAAAACCTGTGATACAAGAAACCAGATATCTTAAAACTCCTCTTATATCTCGATCGACATTGTAGACATTTGACAAAGAATAGATTTCTGGAAGTCTTCTTATAATGTCGTTTGACATAGCTCACCATTTTTCGTGGCAATTCGAACGCTCTAGAATAAAATTGAGGCAGCATATATTGACTTTTCTACTACGGTTTGATTCAGTGGAGATGGGGACATAAGAAAATGTGGATATAATTCGTTTCATCGCTCTTATGAATTTGTGCATAGCTATGGCCTACTGTTGGAATAGTCTTTAGGGGTCGTTCATAAATGACGTAACGCCCTTTTGGCACTTTTTGACCCCCTCCGCTCTACGTAACGCGACGTAACAAAACGTCAGACCCCTAAAATATGACGTAAGAACGGGCCGACCACCAGCAGCGTCGCACGGGGTTGTCTGGGGTTGTTCAAACAACCCCACTTAAAAAATATGACCAACACAAATTATTTAAATCCGTTGACTTTTGTTGAAGGGAGGGGGCGGGGTTAGTGGGGGAGGGGTCGGCCGCGGCTTTTGTGTTCAGTTGCATAGTGCCTTCTGTTAACAACCCCACTTTGCAAAAGCTGGCTACGCCACTGCCGGGGGTTGAACCTAAAACGTTCCCTCTCCATAGACAAACAGTGAAGTCATGAAAATGGTGAATGGAAATTTCCAGCGCAGACAGACGACTACTGTGACTACTATATAGGCCTATATAAGGTAGGACTATAGGCCTATGGCCAAGATATAAGACGAGGAAGCTAAACGTTACTTATGAACTACAGGTGTACTAATCGGTTGCCAGGTGTATAGGCTGTATAGCTGTGTGCACTGATTGTGCACTTCTGTGTACACCGTCTACAGAACTGCTTTGGAATTGTGGAAATTTATTTGCGGGGAAATCAATCGTTCAGTCAATCAAAACTTCTATAACCAGGGGCGTAGCGACGGAGGGGTATATCGGTATATATACCCCCATATCAGTCTACCTTAAAGTTTTTTATGTGATTTACATGTGACTATAATTATGTGGTTTATATGGTTTGTGTGGGTTATAGTTTAGATTTAGACCCACCCAAAATATTTATACCCTCCCCCAAATCAAATTCTTGGTCCATGGTTATAACCACTGCCATTATACTTAGTCTTAGGCCTAAGGCAACAGCAGATGGCGCACCAAAATAAGATAGACCTAGGCCTATACATTGAAGTCTTTTTAAGAGGAACATAATCGAGTCTTTCTAGTGACTCACTAAATCACCGTGTTTGGGATTAGACAGCCTCTAAGGTCTATTCAGAGCGTGTACAGGAATCACAGGATACACCTGCGTGAATTGTCAACACAGGCCTGGGCTCTGGGCCTACCTCTTCACAGGTGCCGTGTAGAAATAAACGACCTTAGGTTTTTATGCTTATGTCCTTCACGCAGTCTTAGGCTGGCATTGAGTATTATTTATCGTTGTACAACCACTGAGGAATTTTTGGATCGGGCAAAGGTCTGAGATTGAATAGGGGTGTGCACCCCCCCCGGAACACCCTCTTAAGTTTAGAACCACTTTCAGTCTTATTAGCAAAGCGCTACTCGCAGTAAACATTTTATAGCAGTCTCCATATCAAATTTAAATACTGAATCCATTAAATGAATAATAGGCCTATAGCCTAAGCACCACATTCAGGTCTATTCTGTAATTGTATCCATGTAGGCCCTACAACATAATGCTCTGTATCAGTCAGATGACTTTTAAAAGCATTTTCATTAGCGCTGATGTCTTTTACTTTACGACTTACTTCGCCTATTACCCCAGAATTTTAAAAATGTCAGTACGCCTGAACCAGTTTCTTTAACAATTCTTTTTATGACTACGGGTATCAGTAGGCGGCCGAGAGGTCCACTGTTTTACTGGTAAACCATTTTAGATAGCACTTCGTGACTAATATTAGCACCACTCTGTCTGATCTGCTTCGGTTTTTAGGCGCTCAAGGTTGCGTAAACAAGATCCTCTAGAAGAAATACTCGTCTTCCATTGGCTACCTTTCTCTCTTCTGGCAAGTTGCCAAAAACAATCGTGAACATCACGTGACATGTTTCCAGGCCACCGCAGTTTGAATTTAGGGCAAAGCACACTGCGAGACATTACGTCACTCGGCTTAAGCTAATTTACACGGGACAGAGTACGTTCACTTTTATAGCGCTATTATTGTTGCTTATTTGGGCCTACCTTTCTTATCACCGGTTTTATAGCAAGGTTCCAGAATTGTGGGACCAAGATGACTGTAGGTGTACATTTCCTTGGGTCGATTAGAGGATGGAGGGGGATACGTTGTGATCTTCCCTTGCTATCAGACGAAATATTTAAGGCAATATTCGACTCAAAAGTTGAGACGACGCATACTTTCATACTCTTTGACGCCATCTCAGCAATCACATTACTGTCTAGGTCCGAATGGGGGTGGTGGAGGAGAAATTGCTCTGTGTCTCTTGTGGCTACCCTAATAATTATAGTAGGCCTAGTTTTTTGACACGCCAAAGCAAACTTATTCAAGATTCAGGTCAAGTAGTATAGTAGCAGTAGCAGTTGTTGTGGTCGTGGTGGTAGTATCTATTACTAGCAATATTTATTCTAAATTTTTATTGTAATTACTAATGCTGATATTTTTTAAAATTTTCAGTGTTTCAGAGCATTTGCTTGTCAAACTGTCGCCTGGTTTAGGATTGAGCTCAGTGAGTCTAGTAATCACTGTGGGGTCGAGTGAGAACGACGCTCACTGTACCCGGTGCGTTTGTCCGTTCTGTGAACGGGCGTCAGGTAAACAGTCGTCGTCGTCGTTGCTGTCGTTGCTGTAGTGACTAGTGAGGACTTAGTCGTCGTCGTCGTCGAAGGGAGCGTCGTTGTTTGGCGTTCTGCTGGTGGTGGAGCTTTTCCAGTTGGATCGTTCGTTGTCGTTGGTGGAATGTGCGTCGGTCGTCGCGGCAGAATCAGCGCATCGGAGATGTTTCGCCCTTCCTTCCAGCTGCTACGATCGACCGTCAGCCTCGTCGTGCACCAGCCGCCTCCGTCGGCCGCCTCCTCCTCCCTCCTGCTGTCTACACGCCTCTGGCGGGGAGCGTCATCGCCATTTTAAGGTACCATCGCAACAGATTTTCCCCTCTCCCGCGAAGTCCGCGTCATGACGCGCCCAGTTCCACCGGGATATCCCATCCGCTGGACGTATCCAACGGGTTTACACCGTCCGATGGCGGACATCACTGCGCGTCCCGATCCCTTTTCTGCGTTTTGATGGCCTCCCTGGAGGTGATGGCCTGGGAATTTTTTTAGCGCCTGTTTAAAAGAAGCCCCGTTTAATCGCATGGGCGTGTGTGTTGTGACTGTGGTTGAGATGAAAAGTAACTGGAGATCCTGTTTGAAGAAGAGAAAATTTTCCTTGCGTCTTTTGCGCATGCGCCACAGGTCCGATCGAGTGTTTCTAGGTCGTTGGGTTTCTAGCGCGGCCTAATGATCGGCTGTTGTTCTTTAGAGTGCCTGGTGGAATTACTTGTGATAATTAAATTAACTTCTAATTGAGGAAATATTTTAGAATGACTTTAGATTCAGTAGGTCACTTGTGAGTGTGTTTGAGTTGGGCTTAGAAATTGTTAGAAGATGAACTTACTTGTAAATGCACTTAGGGGGTTTAAGTAATGTTGTGATTGGCAATTTGTATTATCACTGTGTGTGGGTTGTCTAAAGTGCAGAAGTGAAGTGAACAACCATACCAGAATTTTCCTGAAAGATACAATGCATTACCTGTGTCAAATGCCCACCCACCCACCCCCAAATTCCCTTGATTCAAACAGCAACATATGCCATCTTCTCAGCAGTTATGTTTTCTTTCCCAAAGCTGGCTTCTGGCTTCTTTATGGTCAATCTTAGCATGTTTAAAGGTTTTAAAGAATTCGATCAGGACAGAGAAGGATTGAAAGTGATAATCAAGCAGATAATGGGAGTACTGTTGGCATTATGCATTGGTTGTAGTCACAGTGTAGTGAGGTGCTGATAGTTTTTGCGCCAATGAAGCCACAGTTGACTCAGCATTGAGTCATACTTTTGCATAATTGATTTTTTTGAGTCGTATGTTGCGAGGACATCTGTTGTTAGCTTTTCTGTTCACTTGGTGATAACCTAGTTTGCCATGTCAAGGATTGACAGTTATTTGTTCAGCAACGTTAGGCATGTGATCATTTACAATGTACTTTTAAATTGGTGTTGTCTGTGTGCCAAGAGAGGAGTTGGTTTGAAGACGTGTTATTGCTTGACGTGTCCTCAAGTGTCCATGGCCTCGATTGCGTCACCCGTTTTAGTGCTGATGTTTGATAAGATGTTTATTATCACTTGGACTTTGCGAGAATCTTTCAAGGATTGAACATCAGCTGTTGATTGTCTTGTGGTCTCTCACCACTGCGTTTACAGTTTGACGTATTTCGTCTTGTTTGATTTTCGACCGTTGGGTTACGTTGATTGTTCCGTGGAATGAGGCCATATGGTAGCAGAATGCCTCGATTTAGCCTGGTTACTTTCAGACATGTTGATTGATTTGTCAACAGAGTTTTTTTGAAGCAACGATGGCCCTGTGCTAAGAAAGTTCAAATTGGCAAGTTAACTGACGGGATTCTACTTTTTTCAAGCGATTTGCTATCATCGAAAGCTTTGAAGAATTTGCTGTCCTTGTATTTGCTCTTTGTGTTTAAGGAATCGATGTGCTTATCCATAGCGGTTATGGCTGTGCGTGTTGCCTTTGGCGTTACCGACCTACCTGATTTGCGGTCATTCTGTTGACTTGATGTGCGAGATGGTTTTTGTAGAAACCCGAGCGTTTGAAGGTTTACCCAACAAGATGCCGTCAATCAGTGATGGAGAAGACATGGATGACTTAGAAGACTTGATGATCTTTCCGTTGACCGACATTGACGGAGACGACGACAACAACAACAACAACAACAATAATGTGCCTCCGGCCAAAGATGATGTCATCGACGATTACGGTGAAGATGACAATGATGGTCTGGGTTGCAGGGCGAAGCGGGAGCGGCACAGGGGTCGGGGTTATTTAAGAATGACTATTGTCGCCCGCGTCATCCGGCAAGGGGTGCGGTCGCCCAGTCGGTCCCTCTGAAGATAAACGCCAATCATGCCCAGAGCGATTTCTGCGGATCTTCGTCACCGAAAGTCAACTGGATGCATGCGATCAAGAAGATCAAACACCTTAAAGATCCGTGGGAGAAGCATCGCTTGACGGAACTGTCGAGTGAGATCGCCACACGCCACAGATATCACGCCCTGAAGAAGATTTGGGTGACGGACAAAGTGGAAGTGAAAATGGAGAAAGAGGCAAATATTTTGTTTTTTTAAATATATATTTTAAACTGTTTATTTTCGGCTATTTGTTCCATGAGATTGTGATGTTTAGCATATGTTGACTTCACTGCCCAGTGTTGGAGTTTTGAAGCAGTTTGACCAAATTATCTAGTTGTGAGTTTGATTATGTAGCTCTGATTCTGCTGGTATTTATAACTACAGTATATTGTTATTAATCATATATTTTATAAAATAATGGATTCACTTATTCTAGAAGTGGTTTTGCAAAAGTTATTTACATAAATTGTTACTAAGCTGTTACCGAGTCCAGTCCACTAGAAATGTTCATAACATTTTATGCTTTTAAATGGCAATTTGATAGTTTCATAGTTTCTTCTTTAAATTCTTTTCTATGATTTTTAACATTTGCTTATGTTGTCTAAAAATACCAGACAAACTTGACTTTAAGAAATTATTTTGCTGTATCTAAGGTCTGGTTCATCTTTTGACCATTGATAACATTTGTATTTGCAGTCATTTGACCGGGGTGCCATGAGAGCTTGCTATCGTGTGTGAGTATTGTGTCATTAGATACAATATGGTTTGCCAGCAGTTGTACTTAAAAGACAATCCTCAAGTTATTCTTGAACTATTTTACTTGTTGCCAGAACTCTTGTACTCTTTTAAAATCCAGGATTCTGTTTGCTAAATTAATTGTTTTAACATTTCAACAGGATTCTGTTTATAATTGGATAGAGACATATAAGGAAGATAAAGATAATTTATGAAAGACTGTTGTGAATTTCAAACTGTTATTGTGGCTAATTTGATTGTCTTGTGACACCCACACGCTCGAGTGTGCACGCACACACAGAGTGCTATTGCAATAATGAGGCTATTCATCAGTCTAAACCGCAATGCAGACCATGCTAATTTCCACTTTGCGCTGATGTACATGTAAGTGCCTGGGTCCCTGTGACAATTTAATTGTGAGTTTTTGGCTTTAAAATTGTTTAAAATTTTAACAAAGTTGTCATTCCTTACGTTGTAGAAAGAAGCTGTCGAGCTTCAGTCGTAGTCACGACTGGCGACATGCGCAGAACTACGTGGCAAAACGCTACTTTAAAGACGACGTCACTCGTGATGTTTACTTTGATGACGTTCGTCTCCAGATGGACGCAAAGTTGTGGGGAGAGGAATACAACCGTCACAACCCACCCAAGAAAGTATGTTGTAAACTGGTGTAACTAATTGTTAAGTGTTTCTGTAGTTACTGGTGTAATAAGCGTAAACTTCACAACATGTGTAAATCTTTCATGGTTAGGTCATGCTTTTGCATAATGTCAGAAACAACTGGCCAACTCTATTTTCCATATTTTTATGTTATTTTTCTTTTTTATGTGTGTGTGTGTGTGTGTGTGTGTGTGTGTGTGTGTGTGTGTGTGTGTGTGTGTGTGTGTGGGTGTGTCTATTCTCAACTGATTTTCCTTTCAACTGTAATAGCCAGGCTTGAATTGTATTCATCATTGAAATTGCTGTACACACTGTAGTAATATTTGGGTAGCCATTTTTGGTCCTAACGGTTTAATTTTAATTGAATCTGTTATGGATTTATTTCCATCTCATCACAATTTATGTTTTCTTCCAGGTGGATATTTTCCAGATGTGCGTTCTTGAATTTGAGAACCGGCCACCTGGTGACCAGTTGTACCATTTGGAGCATTACATCGAAGGGCATTACATGAAGTACAACTCAAACTCTGGGTTTGTTGACGAGAACATGAGATTCACGCCACAGGTAAATGAACTTAGATGTAATTCCTCTGTTAGGGGTAGACATTGATTCCCTAGTCAATGTATTGCTGATAGTTAAACTGCAGTTTTTTTTACTTATTAACTCTAAGTTTTCAGTGAAATTAAAATTAACATAGAATGATACTTTCATAACAAAGGATAAATTATGAAATAAGAAACAGAATATATTCATCAATGCAATGTTTTCTTTGCAGATGATGCAAAGGAAACATTGAATTCGGGAATTTATTTGCTTCTGAAATTTTGTACTTTGAAATAATTTACCATACAATGGACTTAATCTTAGCAGCTGTGCTACAAAAATTCTTTCAGAGATTTCAGATTTTTTTATATTATCAGTTTCAGTCCCTGTATTTACTGTAAGTATAAATATGCATGTGTTTGTGTGTGTTTTACACCTTTCCATTTTAAAAATTTCCAGGCCTCAAGGTCAACAATTTTCAGTGCCCAATTTAGTAGCCCAGTACACCACTGTATGTGTGTGGTTTATTATTTACAGGATAGTGCAAAAAACCTGACTAGTCACATTTACGTTTGCATTTAATATAGTCCGGTTTTTTTGGCACCACCCTGTATTCAATTTAGTTTTCTGATGGCGCTGACTAAGGCTTATTTTTTGTTCTTCAGACTTTCAGTCATTTCACGTTCGAACGTTCAGGACATCAGTTGATAGTCGTTGACATTCAGGGCGTCGGTGACCTCTGGACTGACCCCCAGGTCCATACGGCTGAGGGTAAAGGCTATGGGGACGGTAACCTCGGGGTCAAGGGAATGGCATTGTTCTTTCATTCGCACGTCTGTAACTCGATCTGTGAATCCCTTGGATTGTCGAGATTCGACCTGGCGCCATCTGAGGAACAACTTAACGAGAAGCTACAAAGAATGGTATATGTGGCTTAAATTTAAATTTTATCGATGATTTTTATTATATATGGTTTTTATTATTGACGCATTTCCAGCGTCAGTTTCAGTCAACTGAGCAAGAGTAATGATAACTAAATAAAAATACTATGTATCAGTGTTGTTGTCGTGGTAACAGAGGAGTTCATCTACTCGTATCCGTGGCGATGAGGAGGTCTGCATTCCTGCGTCGCCCCTCGAAAGATTTAATCTGAGGAATTTCTTCGAGCGCAGTCGCCGTCTGTCGACCTGCTCATCGTCGATTATGTCGGAGACGAGCGAATTGAGCGAAGACGATCTGCAGAAATCGGACGATCTGAGTGGAAACATTTCTCCGAGGTTAAACGACGCTCACGAACTGTTTCAAAGATGCGATTGTTATTTGTTTGGTTTTTTTTTTTCACTTTTTCTTTTATAAATGTTGGATCTTGACTGGTTTTGTGATGTGGGTTTGGGTGATTTAATTAGAAAATTTCCAATCCAAGGTGTTCGAGAGGACAGATCTAGTTCCCGTGACTGCATCGTTTGTTGAAAGAAGGTGAATATTTTTTTCCAGATATGAAGACTATTTTGGAAGTCCGATGCTTATGTCTCCCCTTCGACACCGTCAGCGTTTCCTCAGCGAATCCGAAGAAAGTGGCAGCTTGTCGGTGACACGATCAGAGGTTGTCAAGGCATTTTAGTTATTTATTCTATGCTTTAGGACTTCAGTTTTCTCTCTTGTAAATTTCTTTTGGTTGTTTATGATTTTTAGAATTTCTGCATTTTCTGGCATGATATTTTTGTGATTATGTAATATTACGTTATGTTGTGGTATTTGATGCTCCGTGTGTTTGTAGTTGAAGAGGATTGACCATTGCCTAATTTTGTGATGAATTTAGAGTGGTTTATTTAGAATAAAATATTTTAATATTTCTGATGTTGCAGTTTCCTCTTTCAAAGAGTGTGGTATGTAAATTTAATTGGTTGAGGTGAATCGTTTGTTTTGAGTTCCAGTTGCTCCAAATAAAATTATGTTTTTCTGTGGAATTGTCATTATTCATCCATCTATTTGTGTTTCTAATGAATTTTTATTTTGAAGAGTTCTCTGAATTCGTAGATTTCGATGGCTGTGTGATTTTTGTCTTGTGGTCGGACGAATGTTAACATTTTGATTGTTTTGTTTTTGTGCTGTTTTTGAATTTTTTGGAGTGGTTTTGTTTTTTTAAACAAGATTTTCAAGTCCAGTTGTGTATTTTGGAAAACTTCCCATTGTTTGTTGATATATATGACCATCAGTATTTTAAACTGGTTATTTATTTTTGCTGACATCGATTTCTTGCGTCAGAATGTTCTCTGGCAATTGCATAGGTTGTAGCAAATAGCAGTTTGTTTGTGTATGACCTTTGCATCAAGTAAGGTAAGATGAACGGATGGATGGATGGATTCAGTTATGCATTTGCTCAGTTGTACACCTGTAAGAATACAAGTAACCAGCTGTTTTCCTGGATGATGCAGGTTATTTATCTTTGGTGCATTGTTGACGTTTTAGGAGGAAGATAGAATGAAATTTCAAATGGCCGCCAACCATGCTGCGCGTCCGGCCTGCGTGGAACACGAGATCAACCTACGTAATCTGCAGAATCATCGTCGCTTGAGTGATTCTGTTCTGGGATTGGTTTGTACCGTCGTATTTTACGTTATTTCTGTTTAGTGATACGCTGTAATCTAGGTTTCAGCTACACGCTATGATTTTTGATGAAGCCACACAAATCTTAAAATAGTTCTGTTGATGATGATTTTTGAAATGACCATCAGGGCAACTGAAACTGTGACTGATGATGATAAAGACAATATTCAATCAATCAATCAATCAATCAATTAACTTCTTTGGCACCACTAATATGCCTAAATATACAGCTGATGGTGTGCCAAATCCAGTCTGTATTAGAGCCAGGTCATGCTGGAAAGGTCAGTCAGATCAGCAAGGGAGCAATCTAGGGGGAATAGGTCAGTTATCTGGTAATGTAATTATTGTTTTCAGGTTTTTTGTTTTTCCTTTAGATCCATCATGAACTTGCGAAGTACCATGAAATGGGTCGTTTTGCCGCGAAAGACGAAGACCCCGACCTGTCGGCGGCAATGTTCCACGAGCAGTTTGCCGCTGATCTTGGAGTAAAGGAGGCGATGCTGACGCTCGCGAGCATCTACTTTGGGCTGACGCACGAGGTGCTCGTTAATGTTACACTCGAGGTCAGGAGAAAATTAAAGTTACTGTTTCCATTATCAGATGAATATCGGCTTACATGTCTAATATGTATCGTGATAAGGAAATGTTATTGCTATGAAGGTTGTTGGGATATTGTCACATCCACTCTCAGTTATTTGTTCAGTTTTTTTAATTTAAAAATAACTACAGGACATTGCATGTACAGTATACATAAGCCAAATGGTCAAGTCAGTTTATAATCATACAGTACAGTCAAATTTACTGTTTAGTGAATAGGATAGTGTACCTCTAACTGCTGGATGATTTAAAATCTTCAGACTTTGGCAGTTATTTATCCTTTATGAATATCTCCATAGGATCAAAAAGATCACTGGAGTTTTCTTTAACCCCTTAACTGGGCAACTATTTGTAACTCAATGTAAAATGGACAAGCATTACTCGGGGCACCCAGTTAAGGGGTTAAGTAGGCCTACTGTTCAAAGTATTTGATGCATTTGTGATTTCTGCATTGTTTTTTGTCATGACACTGCCTTGTTCTGAAAGATATTGTTGATGCCTTCGGGTGAAGGAGTGAAAGCAAAATGTGATTTGATAGGTCATTTTCTCGGCATTATACCTTGCTGTAAGTGATATTTTTGGCTGAAAATTATCTTCACCGGTCTGCAACTCGCAGTTTCATTTCCTGACTTGATACTGGTTTTTTACTTTGGGCAGTTGTAGATGATTTCTATGCAACGTGTTGTGTGTGTTGATGTGATTTTCCTCTTGTTTGAAGGTGACCGAAGCAAATGTGAAGAACGGATTTGGTTACATGGCGATGGCTGCACATGCTGGAGACCGCTACGCTATGTTGTACTTGGCAAAGGCTTACGAAACTGGAACAGCGCCCGACTCAGATGGGTAAGATGATTGCTATTAAACAATACGTGTATTGTAGCAGAATGTTTGTATAGTGCCACCTTTGACGAATCACTCGGTAGAGTAACTACTGAATTACTTATTCGCAAGAGCTGAGTTTTAAGTCATTACAAAAATAGGGCCATTAAATCAGTGGGTGCTAATATATGATGGTAGTGTATACACAAATGTATGTGTAAGGTTATTTATATATCCAATCCATCCATTTATGTTAAGGCCCGCAGAATAATTCTGTATGCAAATCGGTTGATGTCACATGGTTTGTGTCTCAGGGTGAAGTCCTATGCTCAGGCAGTGACGTGGTATGCAATGGCGGTGGGGACGGTTCAGGAGGACGAATGCGGGGAATTTGATGCGATCATGGACACCCCGCTGTACGAGCTGAAGGCCAAGATGGCCGAACTGTATCTGTCTGGAGGCCATGGTCTTGAAAAGGACGCTTCTTATGCAGGTGATGACATCAGCGAGAATTTGAAAATAGGAACGGATTGCAATGAAGTCCGGTTCTAGTTATATAATTTTCCATTTGCTAATAATAATAATAATAATAATAATAATAATAATAATAATAATCATGGGGTTTTGAGTGGTTCAGTAGGATCTGCCCTGTGTGTGAGAACCACTATGTTCCACCCATCCATTCATTCGCATTATGGTCTTGCTGTGTAATCTCATATTTTGCTGTCTTCAGCTCTAGTAGGTTTGTACCTGTATTTCTGCATCCTGCTCTATATAGTACAGTTGAATCCACTTAAATGCATATCAAGTAATTGCATTCGAGTTGATCCATTCAAATCTTATCTATTTTGTGTCACTTTTCTCTTGAACGAATATCTTCGTTCTGGAGGAGGAGGAGGAGGAGGAGGAGGAGGAGTAGACTATGCACCTGAGCTGGTCTGACTATGGTATGAGGTTCTGTCCTGTATGTGGACGGGACGTGCAAATGGTAACTATTTCACTTTCTGTGACTTGTTTGTTATCAGGTGATCTGTACACAGAGGCGGCCGAATGCGCAACGGCCGCGATGAAAGGACGCACGGCCAACAAGTACTACGCTCTGGCCGAAGAAGCTTACGCACAGATGGATGCGTGATGATGATGATGATGATGATGATGATGAAGACTGATTTTTTTGCCAGGCTTTGCTTGAGCTGACTAATATTTTTAAAGTCTAGTTACGTGAATATTGTCATTGTACCTTGTAGTGGTCGTCGTCGTAGTCAAACTATTGTGCTTATGCTGTTTTTTTAACTTTGGTGATTTTGACTGGAAACTTTTGCAGTTTTTTACATGTGATTAGCGTGTGGCCCTTCTTTGTCTGTCGTTTTGATAAGCTTTGTAGCCAAAGAATTGATTTGTGATTGGCTGTTTGCCCTATGCACACTGTAATCATCTCCTCGTTACAGTGAAAAAGATTGGGGGTGGTGACTTTTTGAAGAAAAAAAATCCTTTAATTTGTGCATTTATTTCTTGAGTTTGATTTCATTTATCTTGATTCTATTTGTGTCAGAGATTTTAAAAGTTCAAGCACATACTTGGTTTTAACAGTTTTGTTTATGGCCATTTTAGTAGCGGCATTGAAGTCTTGCGTGGATCTTTAAAACATTTCTGGTGATCCTACGTTCACTTTTTTGATTAATAAATCTCGTGCAGTTTGCCTTTCCTGGTCAAGCGTTTTCCTTTTTTTTGAGGCTTGTTTGGTAAAATTTAAAGAGATTTATTGCCAATATTTACAGCATCCACAATGCCTACCATTCATGATATATCTTAAAAAAGGCTACTTTATAATAAACAATTAGTTGTAGGGTGAGTCATTACATTTGCCTTTTTTAGCTGCTGTTTGGAGGAAATTAGAAATGAGAATTAATTTTATTGTTGATTTTGTATGTTTTCAGCTTTTTTGTTTCACTCAGAATTTTATTTAATTAATTTCAATAATGTTTCATTCATTTGCTTAAAATTCACACGCATAACATATTTGGCTTTATAGTGAGCAGCTTGCTTATCTGTTGATTCTTTGTTCAATTTCTTGGTGAATCAGTTTGGATCCTTGCAAGAAAACTCCTAATTGGAATCTTGGAACTAGAGATAATAATTATCAGTCATCTGTTTATTTCATGATTGTGGATGTTTTAAATCTTGATGCTTTGTTAAGTGCATGTGCATGTAGTACTATGGTGATCAGTTTTCTATCTTTATATTTGCTGTTTGTTTGTAGAGCTAAGAGTTATATACTCTCAACTGTTTGGGGCATTGTGCTTGGTGGCATTTCTGTATCCAGCTGTAGTTAATTTGTCGTTTAACCGGCTTTTGATTTTCAGTGCAGCAAATTTCCGTAAGGTTGTCGTGGTCTCGGCGAAGTTTGATCTCTTTCCTCGGTCTTGTCGGATTGCGATGACGTCTGTGTTGCCTTGGCAACGTCCAGTCAAGCCGAAAGTACACGCCCCGGTGACAGTTGTCAAGGAAACGGGAGTGCCTAAGTTCTTTTTGCTGTGCTTTGATGGCACACCGCGCTGTTCGTCTTGTCAAGATTTCAAAGTCTTTGTGCGTAGATCGAAAGTTTTAAATGACTGTGGCAGCTGTTGTCGTTTTCCTACGGCAGGAACGTTCTTCATGAATATCGTTTAACGTCTTGAAAGACGAAAAACTGTTGCCGCTGCAACCGATATCAGCTGAAAAACTCGACTTAATGCTAAAGTATAAAGCATCGTAACAATTGTTATTTAAGTTTGTCTGACAATTCAAGCTTTTCGATGTGGTGATGTTTCACATGTTGTGCTGTATTGTGTGAGCACACATGGAACTTTTTCTTTAAAAAAACTGTCGACTCCACATTTAGTGTGAGTATATTGATTGGCAATGTGCTAAAGACTACTCTGTGTTAGGGGCCGTCCATAAATGACGTCACGCGATTTTGGCAGTTTTTTACCCCCCCCTCCTCTCATCACAAGTTCGTCACAAAAAGTCATGACCCCCTAAAAATGACGTCACAATGCATTAACCCCTCATCTTTTTAATGTCAAAAGTAATGCTTCAATTCACTTATTTCTTGAATGAAGCGGATATTGTAATGAATTCGTTTGAAAATACTCATTATAATATTATAGTTGAAGCGAAATTCAGAAACTTTTTCAAATTCTTTTTTAAAAATGAATTATAAGTGTAAAATACGTTCAACTTTGCAGCAACATAGCATTGCGGTATTAATAACAATATTAGTTATTATGTGACATCACATTTCTGGAGACCCTTCCTCCCCCCGTTGTCACACATCTTCACAAATATTTGAATCGCCCTCCCCCCTAAGTGCGTGACGTCATTTATGGACGGTCCCTTACTCACATTTAGACATAGGCAACAAAAGCTTGATGCTGTTGAAGACACTGAAAGAAAACTGTTTCAAAAACGTATCGATTTGTCAGAAGTAAGTTTTGTAGCTCCTGTATTAATTTCCTTAAGCGTTATTCTGTATTTTTGTTAGTTGCAGTTTTATGAAAACTGACCAGTCCAGACAATTTACAGGTTTCAACGCATTTTTATTATTTTATTTATTTTTTATTATTTTTTTATTATTGTTGTTGTTGTTATTATTAAATATTTGAAACCCTTGTGTAATCTGGTTTCTATAATGCTCGACTTTGTGGTGGTGTGATGAATTTGATTTATACAATATTCTCTTTGAAGGCGTGTATGTGCAGTTATTGAAAATATTTGGTCAAGTATTTATTGGTGTCAAGTGTGTTGTAGTTGATGGAGTATGTTGCATCTTCTATTTTATAACAAAATCTGATTTGGTTACTTGATTTTCACTAGAATTTAAGGAATTTGAATGGCAATTTAATAGAATCAGAAAAATTTGTATTGAAGGTCACATTATTTTGATGTGCTTTGGCAGTGTGTTTTCAGAGATAAAAGTCTTAGCAGTGCTAATTAAGGTGTTTAAAAATCTTTCTAATTTTGTTTTGGTCATCTTGACTGGTTTACATCTTTCTAGTGTTTTCTGTGTTTTTTTAAATCCTGGCCTTTGTATGCATTCAGTGGCACTTTTGCTTTTAAAAACTGTTGCTATTTAAGCACCATTAGTTTAAAATATTCATTTGTTCGTGCATGTTACTCCAATGCCAGGAGTGCCTCTTAGTAGAAATATAAGAGGCGCTATACAAATGCTACTTTGCATTACCGGTACTTGTTTACAGTAAGTGATTTGTAATGGGTTTTTGCGGTAAGCAAGATTAAATGCTGTATCAATCAATCAATCACAATTTTATTTTTTCTCATTAACATCCAAAATAAACATATATCAATAATTATGAAGCAAAGAAAAAGAAAAAATTTGACTAACAATTAACACTTAACTAAATTCATTGACCTAAATTGTTTATTGAAATTTTTTTTCAATGAGAAAAAAGTTTGACCTAGGGGATATCTATCCCGTAAATTGGTCAACAAAAAATTAATAAATAAATAATGTAGAATTTGGTTATTTGAGAACATTGGCTGGTGAATGATGTTGTGTTGAGTAAATTTCAGATTTTGGTGGCGGTTATTGTGAATTCTGAACAACCTGTGTTTATATTTGAACAGTTCCTCATGCACGGGGTTGTTGTGTGATCAATGGACTTGAATGTATTGACTGTGTGTGTGTGTGTGTGTGTGTGTGTTGACTTCATTTGTCAGAATACTAAATATTGCAGATGTATATTCGGTCATTGCGTACTTGAGAAGCTTGACGGAAAAAGCAGGCTTGGTTGTAAGGGACAGACTTTTGGGCCATCTGTCTGCCCCCCCCCCGAGTTCGAGTTGAAATCTTTTGACTGGATTTGCAGATTTGAAACTTTTGTTACTCAAATGTCCTTCCTGCATCGACTGGTTTCAGTTCGTAGTTTGCTTTATCCACTTGAACGACAGACATCGGTAGGTTAACATTTAAATTAACAGGTTAACATTTAAAATATTCATCCATATGTTCATTGCATTTAACTTGTGTTGCTTTTACCTTTGATGTAGTAGTAGTAGTAGTAATCTTTGAATTGTTAGTTTCAAAGCTGTTCAGCTTTTTAGTTTTACTGTTGTTTGGTTTAATGATTCCTTGCCCATAGCCTGGCATAAAGATCTCACCCTTGAGTGATTTCCATTAAATTTAAAGTTAATTTACATGAAATCAAAACCTGGTGTGTATATATACAGTATATATATATATATATATATATATATATATATATTTTTTTTTTATGCCCTCAGTACTTCATATAGGTCTTATGAGAAAAAATTATATATATATATATATATATATATATATATATATATATATATATATATGCATGCACGCACAGCAGGTTTTATCGTTAAGATCGGGTATTTGTATTACTCTGCTGATCTTATTACTTTTTATATTTTTAGTGATTGAAATATAAGCGTTATTATTGGTGTTATTTGTTTGTTTCAAAGTCAAGATTTCCGGGGTCGCAACTATCTCGCATGCATACCCAAGAGTGCGCTATATAAATGTAGTCGTCTACGTGTTAAGTGATGGGAATGGTGATACGTTAATCTTAACTGGGTATTTAACTGTAACTCAATGTAAAATTGACGGATATATCCGTGATGGTTGATGCCAGACTACAGTTATTGGAAGTAATCTGTGATGGTGATTACTCATGATTCCGGAATGGGGGGTGGGGGGACACCGACATTTTCGTGTCAAACGCGGTCAACTTCTTTCATGCATTCTCATATCTCGTGGTCCCCCCTCCTGCCCACAACCTAACTACGGTATGCAGGGGTTTTACACCAGTTCCAGTGGGAAAGGGGGCCGGGTTACGCCAATGGTCATATTCCCTCATTTCCTTTAGTTCCAGTCCAATGGTGTCCGTAGTATTTCATGATGGCAAGGCCTTTCGGTCGGTATGTCAAAGAGACCGAATGATTAACTGAGCTTTCGAGAAAGTGTTCAGTTGACCTCTTTTTGACCGAAGACACCTGTCCTCTTCCGTTCAAATAGTCGTCGCTCTTGGGAGAGGGATGGGGACAAGAAATTAATTTTCGCCCAAAAATTATGCGTCAACGAAGCGAAGACGACGTTGAGTGAGGAGATGGGAAGGAATTCAGGCTGAGCATCGATCATCGTAGCCAGACAGGCCGAAGGCGCTAGAAATAATAGGGGTCAAGGGGTCAACCTTCAGATCCGTAATTGTGCCACGCAACGTCAAATCTGAAAATTGTCAGGGGGTGACGGCTAAAACGTTTGGCCGATTGCTTGCAGGGGGAGGGGCTTACTGACCGCCAAGTCCTTAGTCATGGGCGTCGGCAGAAACTTTTTCGAAATTCGACGGGGTGCAACACATTTTACACGTATTTAGGGTCGCCTGAAAATTTTCTATAGTCCAGATATTTTCTAAGTCTGGTCGAAAATTTGTGTCGTTTCAATTGTAACAATTTTAATTTGTAAAAATATTTGTCATCGGGTGCAGTTGCATCGCCCTTGCACCCCTCCCAGTGTTTTATACAGGCCTGTTAGGAGGGGAGATTCCCCCTTTTTAAAAAACCTCAAAATCCCCCCCCCACAAAAAAATCCCAGCACTTATAAAAATTTTGCATTGAACTGTGTCTTTTCCCCACCAACCAAGTCGTTCCCCCTCCCCGAAAGCCTCAATTCTTCCCTCCCCCAAAAGGCCTGGAGTCTGGATAAAACACTGACCCCTCTCGACGCCCATGGCCTTAACAGAGTCTGCACAGGCACGAAAGAGCACTATCTAGAAGTATCTAGCCTTAGGGGCTGGCCATTAATTATGTCAATTTTTAGGCAATTTCTGACCCATCGTCAACAATTACTGTCAACTTTCAGACTTTCAGTGACCCCCCTATAATTATGTCAAAACTTTTGATCCCCCTAGGATCAGTGACAGGTCCCCATAAAACGCTTAGGTTATTATTTTTTGTGCGATGATGACCTTTTCCCCTTTTGCTCACCAATTGGCAGATGATCACCCTTTTTCAGTGACAGCTCCACCGGGGGGCCAGAGGAGGCCCATGCCCCCTATTGAATGCCTGCCCCCCAGCGATCCCCCTGTTGGGACCGCATACTTAATGCTACATACAGTACACAACAACAAATGGTTGGCCCACCATGATTAGAACTTGCCATCCCAACGGCCCCCTCCCACTTGCCAAATCCTGGAGCCGCCACTGCCCTGTTTGCTTGTCGACAGGCTTTCTTCGTTGTAATAAATAGTATTCCATGAAAATTCCAATTGTTTTGATTATTTGTGAAAAGTGAAATTATTGTTGACGTCAACTTCTCTTGGCCCTCTACACCTGTCAACAACTGGCAAACATTTTCAAACCCGCCCCTATTTTGCTGACGTAATTAATGGACAGCCCCTTAATAAACAATATATCTGAGTTGCGATGCAACAATAAAGGTCAAATAATTATGTGGTTTTCTCGGCGCAGTTCTGCAGCGATGGATAAATTTTGCGAAATCTATTATTTTTGAGGGACGACAGACAGGTCCGCTGAAATTGCGCTGTAGCAATTTTCTGCAAACTTATCGGCGATTTAGGGCTTCTGGCATCCAGAGCAATCTTCTCGGAGTCCAATATTAAACGCTAAACATATGTGTTTTGCTCGGGCTTGAGATCAGCAATAAATAGTGTGCGGAAATTCGCGACAAACGAGCATTCTGAGATGCCAGCAAAGAATCTGGTCCTGTATGTTGGATACCGCTCGAGCCTTATTAATTTTTTATTAATATAAATTTTTAAATATTTACTTCGAATTTTTAACTTTTGCGACAAAATGTAAAAAATCTTTCGTTGGAACAAATTTACCACTCCGAGAGTCCAACTTAGGACAAAATTTCCCACTGCAAATGACGCAGCTGTAGTATTAGGATGGTTCGTGGAGGAGACGCAGGTGGGTCGACAACCCCTTTTCGACCCTCCCCTCGACTGATCGTTATAGGACTCGTGCATAGCCGTTGAGAGAACCTTGATTGGGGATGGGGTGGGCAGATAGGGTGTTAAAGATAGTCCACCGTAATTATTGTTCCAAAGTTCAGGATTTGAATCTAATATCAACCAAAATTGTTTATCGACTGGGGGGCTTCAACACTACAACTACAACTACTACAACAACAACAACAACAACAACAACAACTACTACTACTACTACTACTACTACTACTACTACTAATACTACTACTACTAATACTAATGATAATACTACTACTACTAATAATAATAATAATAATTATTATTATTATTATTATTATTATTATTATTATTATTATTATTATTATTATTATAACTGGATATTGAGTGGTTTTGTAGGATTTTTCTTTGTTAGCATCCCTCTAATTTCCCTTTGTTGTTGTTTGCCATTTCTGTTTTTTTGATGTTTCCAAATCTAATCGGCGAAGAGGACTGTTCCCTTCGATTCTTCGTCACTGACTGAAGAGTCTTAGTGTCTGACTGACAGACGCTTAAAAACCTAATGGATTTCTATTTTCAGAAAGCAGCCATTCAAATTCGTCTGCCATACACAGTGGACATTGGGCGCGGTTCATTTAAAAGCGAACAGTGGCGTAGCCACGAGGGGAATTTGGGTTTTAAACACCTAAAAACCCTAAAAACCCAAAAAACCTAAACACCTAAAAACTCTAAAAACCTTAAAACTCTAAAAAAACCTAAACACCTAAAACCCCTAAAAACCTTAAAACCCTAAAAAACCTAAACACCTAAAAACCCTAAAAACCTAAGCACCCCAAAAACCCTAAACACCTAAAAAAACACTTTTTAATGTTTTTAGATTTTACATTTTTAGGGTTTTAAAACCTAAGCACCCAAAAAACCTAAACAGTTTTAATGTTTTAAAAGGGTTTTCAGGGTTTTAAAAAGGTTCTTACTTGTTTAGGATTTAAGGTTTTTGGGGTTTGGGTTTTTAATGTTTTAGGTTTTGTTTTTAGGTTTTTTAAAAAGGGATTTTTAAGGTTTTAGGGGTTTTAAAACCCTCCTTGTTTTTTTTTTTTGATTTTAGGGTTTGCAGACGAAAAATTTTCCATGCTTTTCCATGCATTTTTCATTTTCGGACGCGAATTTTGGGGTCAACCCCCTTGGCCGGCTGCCAACTGAAAACATTTCTAAGTACTATAGAAAATAGAACAAATTAGAAAGAATACGAAGGTGATGACCCTTTTTGCTTGGCGCTCCTAAAAAAGGAAGAATAAGAAAAATTTTTGAAAGTTTCGTCACGATCGAAACCAACCCCCTCCATTCCGGAAATCCTGGCTACGCCACTGAAAGCGAACGCCTACATAATTATCGACGACGTCTGCTTAGAACGATTCTCCTGAACAGCAGCAGCAGCAGCAGCAGCAGCAGCAGCAGCAGCCACAACAACAGCACGACGCAGTTTCTAGAAACCGTGCTGTTCGTAGCAAATGGCGATGCTCTGGCCCCCATTGTCCCAAGGCCAAATGGCGAAAGGACAAGAGACAGAGGGACAGAGGGACAGAGGGACAGAGAAAGACAGCACGGGTGGCAGATGCATGGCTCTCGTCCTCCGCATCGTATAAGCGGGTGTCCCGGTGAGTCTCAGGTGTTCTACGAACCAGGAATTAAACTCGGAATCCCTGTTCTCTTTTTGCCAATTTTCCGTCTGTCTAAAAACCCCCCCTGCCTAACTCCATACAGTCCGGTCGAGCCTGGTTTCTTTCGGGACTTTTGCCCGCCTGTCCGCACTGCGCCGGCTACCCGTACCTAGTGCGCGACTCGCGATCGCGGACAGAAATGGTGTTTCAGTCTCTGCTCCTGAATCTTTAATGATGAGAGTAAAATGCACTGATATTATTTCCTGCGTAAGAAACGGACTCTATACTGACTTAGTAGCTCAGTCTCTCAGGCGTTTATGCTGCGCCAGAGGAGACACCTGCTGCATTCACTACATGTATACGCCCTGCGTCTGTTAGGAAATCGAACTGCATCGCTATTTTCGGTTAACATTGACCAAAAAAACAAAGTAGAAAGGGAAGCGAGAGAATCCAAAGCTTCAGCAGATATATGCACGAAAAGGTCGAAACAGAAGACTTGGACTACCGTGGAATGCAGATGTCGCGCGCACAATTAAAGGCAAGAGACAACAGTTGATGTTTCACTTCCATAATTATTAATTGCTCTTCATTCGCTGAAAACTGACGAGAAATATCAGCATAATCACGAAAGTGATATTGGCATTGATATTTTGTATTTGTGAAATTATGTGTTATCGCCGTAAAGTCTGAAAAATCAAAGAAAGGAAAATAGAATAAAAATGCACGCAAGTGAAATCGCTATTTATTGGAACAATTGCATTAATTTCGGAATTTCGGTTTAGCCTACAGATGGCAGCCACCCCCATGACCGCCCTTTATGACCGCTTCATTATGCAGCCAGAAATCATGCTGATTATTATATATATATATATATATATATATATATATATATATATATATATATATATATATATGTAAAGGGCCTTATACTTATTTTTTTACTTATTTCACTATGTCGTAGAATTTTAAGTGTCCGAGATTCAATAGAAGGGATGGAGGTCCATTTGGATGGCTTATTGTTAATGCCGGACGGGGTGGGGGCGGCGGTCATAACTGGGACGGCTATAATTTACCTCAATCTTCTTTAAAAGTAATAATTAACAGCTGTGAAAACTTAGACGATCATTCATATGAAATTCGCGATCATTTAACGAATGCGCTGCTTAACCCCTTAACTGGGGATCGGTGATATATCCGTCCATTTGACATTGAGTTACAGTTAAATACACGGTTAAAGGGTTAATTAAATCTGAAACCAAGATTTAGGCAATCTAGGGTTTTGCAACCGATCGAAAATTATTTTTTTTTAAAAACCCGTGGTCTAACCGACGGTCTAGACTCCAGAGCGACGAAAGCAAGATGTCTGACGCAATAGTGGTGACGTCATCGTGGGAGGACAGGTCCACTTCCGGGAACTGGTCGTCGTCGCCGGAAGTGAAGGACCCTCCGCTGTACGAAGTGTCCACGGGTCTCGTGATCCTCCTGTCCGTCCTGTACGGCCTCATCGCCGTCGCGACCGTCGTCGGGAACGCCTTCGTCATCCTCGTCATCGTCCGCAACCGCAGCATGCAGACGGTCACGAACTTCTTCATCGCCAACCTGAGCGTCGCCGACGAGATGATCGGCGTCTTCAGCATCCCCTTCCAGTTCCAGGCGGCGCTGCTGCAGCGCTGGGACCTCCCGGGCCTCCTCTGCCCCGCCGCCCCATTCGTCAAGGAGGTGAGCGTCAGCGTCAGCGTCATGACGCTGGTCGTCATCTCCGTCGACCGCTACTTCGCCGTCATCCGCCCGCTGACGCCGCTCTTCTCCGCCCGGACGGCCAGGGCGACGATGGCCCTCATCTGGGCGTTCGGCGTCGTGTCCGGCGTTCCGTCGGCCGTCGCCTTCCGCGTGGTGGTGCTGATGGAGGGGGAGGAAGAGGGAACGGGACTTCCGGTTCCGAATTCGAAGCCGTTCTGCGCTTCGATGTTCGTCCGGGTCGGTGGCGTGGACACCGGGTGCGTGTACCGTCTGTTGATGGCCGTCGCCCAGTACTTCCTGCCGCTGGTGGCAATCACGTACGCCTACACGAGGATCATGTACAGGGTGTGGTTCAGTCGCGCTCCGGGGACGGCCGTCGACTCACGTGACCAGCTGCTCAACAGGAACAAGCGAAAGGTATATAGGCTGCAGGCGGCGACGTCCGTCTAACGCAACTTCTATAGCGCCATTTAGTACGAACTCTTGAAAATCCGCAAGAGTTTTCTCTGTCGGTATATAAGCCATCTTCTGTCTCGCTTATAGAGGAAGTCCGTCGAGTCATTTTAAGTGTCCATTAGAATATAATTGAATGTCGGCATTCTATATTTTGAGCTTAGTGTAAGGAAATAATTGGGGACGGAGAGGTGGGGGTAGCCAGGGATCGTTGGTTGCATGATGAAGACAGTTAGCAAAAATTAAGGATTGAGGAGTTGCTATCTGCACGAATCGTTATCAGAGGAGTTGTTAGCCTTCTGTACGAGGCGCTGATGTTAAGATTTACAGATGAAGAAAAAACAGACAGGGTGGTTCTAGTACTGGCCGACCCCTCTCTCGACCCCCCCGACACCCTCCAAAGAAAAGAGACTTTCGCAAGCAAAGCAAAGACTGTCTTTAATTAGGGGTCCATGTAGTCAACGTCCCAACCTAACATCGTTATGTTATTCCTGGCTACGCCCCTGGGGAAAACCGACTAACATCCCCAACCTAACATCGTTCGACCAGTCGATATTCCTATAACGAGCTTCCCTGGACCTAAATGCGGTGGAGGAAGAGGGATAGGGGATAGGGGAGGAGAGGAGGGAGATGACAGGAAACTGTAAAACCGGAAGTCGCTTTCTGGACAGCGTCGCCGGGACTCGTCGTTTCCGTTGTTTTCCGTGCCCAATTATCGCCCGTTTGCTTGTCCATCCTTCCGGCCGAGCGACACATTCGAAATACCTGACGTTTTCGTTGCTCAGGTGACTAACAACACCTTCGTACCGAGTCTGATGCCTCCCCAGTCGCTCCCCTCCTCCCTGCCATCCTGCCGACGACTGTTTGGCAACGGCGGTTTTCGTTCTGCGTAACTATCGCCGGAAAAGTCGGAAGGAAAGTTTTAGGTCGTTTTTACTTTCGACAAATTATTGAGAGGTTTTCCCCCAAGGACGTAGCCAGGAATTTGATTTGGGAGGGTGTAAATATTTTGGGTGGGTATAAATCTGAACTATAACCCACATAAACAATATAAACCACACATAACCACATGTAAATCACATTAAAAAACTTTAAGGTAGACTGATTTTGGGGGTATATATACCGATATACCCCCCGTCGCTACGCCCCTGTTTTCCCTCCATGGTTTTAATTCGTTTCATCGCTCTTCTGAATTTTTGCTCATCTACAGCCTACTGTAGCGCTAGCATTGTCCGATTTCAAACAGGGTATCAATTTTATAATACTTTTGTGGTCTATAAAACCTGTAATAGAAGAAACCAGCTCTCTTAGGCGCCATCTTATCTCTCGATTGATTTTTTAGACATTTGACAGAGAATAGATTTCTGAAAGACTTTGTATAGTGTCGTTTCAAATGGCTCATTATTTTTCGTGGCATTTCGAAAGCTCTAGAAAAAAGTTGAGACAGAATATATTGACAATTCTAGTACGGTTTGACTCGGCAAAGATGGGGACACAAGAATATGTGGGTTTAATTCATTTCATAACTCTTCTGAATTTTTGCATATCTATAGCCTACTGTAGCACTAGTCCTTGCATTGTCCAATTTTAGACAGGCCATGTTGGCCCACCCAAAATTTGGCTTGTGGCGCCCTCCTTGTTTGATTGGTTTAAAAGACCAGCATAGATTGCATAATTTAGTGTTAATTTGTTTAGTCTTCAAGTTACCTATTTTGAGTGCAACTCGATGACGCTTTTGTAATGTAACAATATTTGTATAGCGCTTCTTCTGCTTCGTCGCTTGTCGGAGTTTAGCGAATTACAGTATTGTAATTATTTTAACACAACAGAGAGAAATGGAAGTCCATAGTCGTCAACGTAGAAATACACGACACCTGAAGAAGAAGAAGATTCTTTTAAACCTTTCTGTTCAAAATTCTTCCAACTCGATTTGAAGACGCCATGTAGTTTGTTAACGCAATAGACGTGTTCAATTGATTATTACTGTGAACTCCTCTGTAGAAATCTGTCGAACGAGGAAACCTCCATCTTTGAGTATCATTTTACTCCCACCGGAGACAAATATTGCACGAAAATCTTTTACGATAATCCATTGACGCCCACGGGGTGGGGGTGGGGGTGGGGTCCGGCCCCACTTATTCTGAATGAGACCGGTCGAGGGATTTGCGTAAAACCGTTGAGAAATTTGAAGGGGTGGGGGTAGGGGAGGATTGAAGGAATGCTTTAATGTACCAAGATCTCCTTTGCGATGTTTTTGCTTGTCGGTGTTTTTTATCCGAGAATGTCGATGTGCCCCCCCCCACCCCCTATTCCGGAGTCCTGGCTACGCCACTGCGATAATCGAAATAACGGTTGGCGTGTGTGCTGTTGGATGATGATGCATTACTCAATTACGGCATGAAATGCGATTTGGCTGTTCTCTGTGGAACACGTGAGTCAAAATGCACGCGGTCCGGAAACTATAACGGTCGAGTCGTCAGTAATCCTTGTTCGCTTTATCGCTAATAACAAACAAATACGTCGTATTTGAGCGCAGTAGTCGCCCGTTTCTTGGCCCTTGAGACGCTTTTTTCTCGGACATGAGAAAACTTCTTCAGTTCAAACGCTTTGAAGGCGAAGAGAGAGAAAGAGGGAAAGATTCGGCTGATTTTATATAGCGCCATCATGCGTTTATAAATTATTTAGCGCCGTATGAGCGGCGCTCAATTCTAAGCCCGGTTTCATCTTGCTTGCGTGCTGTCAAATGGCTTTTGTTAATAGGCACAACAACAAAAAGGCGCTGCATAAAAGTGTTTTATTGTCGTTTGACGTAACTCCACTGTGGCGCTGTATAAATCGAACGTGGAGCTCATCATACGCGTCTGCTGCAGCGTCAGTCACCGAGCAGACGATGGAGTTCGATTTGATTGACATCTCTGAGCTATCTTTAATTCGATATCCAGTCCCAGAACTTTATTCTTGTCTCAGTAATCAGTATAGGCATCGACTGATTCCCTAAGCACTATGACAGAGGCGCCATAGAAGTTTATTGATTGATTGAATAGAGCCTCATAAATTTAAGTATATAGAAATCAGGGGTTCAACTGACCCCAAATGCTACCCCTACCCTTTTTGTCTCCTCAAACAAGATGATGACGACAGCAATAAATGATAAATATAATGAGGGTGATTATAACTGGACTTCCATCCATGTTTTAGACATACAGATTGTTTTCCAGGGCAATTAGACTGCAAGTCTGTGCATATTGCTCAGACCTTCTTCTTCTTCGTCGAATAAAAACAGGACACGTCGCTAGGTGGCGCAGATGATAAAGACAATTATTTAGCGCATTTTTGCAATGCAAATTATCGGAACTTGGAATAAGAATGTGTGCTAAATCAACCCAGCCTATTACTGTATTAGGCCTATCGTCAACCTCTTCTTTTTTATCGCTATCGAGGGTTTCTACATCGGCAAAATCGTTAACTTTCAGAATAGTAATTTATCATCGAAGGGGTAAGTGAACCTAATCGTAATCAGGGTTATTTCTAGGATTGTGAATTTGGGGGGTGTCGGGAAAATTTGGAAAAAGTCTGACAGGCAAAAAAACTGATCAAGATCCAAAAGTCTAACAAGCAAAAAAGTCTGAAAAGGTCATCCCTAGCTCAGATTGGGGGTGGTGGTGTTGGAGTGTCAAAAATCCCTCGATTGGGTGTGTCGGTCTCAGATTGGGGGTGTTGGGGGTTTTAGGGGGTGTAAAAATATCCCTGGTCGTAATGTAAACCCCACTATTTATCACGATCCGTTAATTAAGACGTCTATGGTTGGATATATCTGGTAATTAGAATCGGTTGAGATGGATTGCCGAGGGTTCGACTGTTGCATGACGGCGGTCGTCTACTGTCACTCTACAGCAATTCCGTCGACTCATTCGCCGTCGACTGCCAAATCAACGCCATCCTCCTCTTTTGCCCTCGCAGTCGGGGAGGAAGTACCGTAGCTCGCCATCCCTCGATCAACCAACGGTCGTCGTTCATGTCCTCACGGAGGAACTATATATATAGGTTCTCCGCTTCACCGAAAGGAGGACAGGATGCCGAACTGACGCACAACTAAAAATGTGCAGGAAAGAGAGAGAGAGAGAGAGAGAGAGAGAGAGAGAGAGAGAGAGAGAGAGAGAGAGAGAGAGAGAGAGAGAGATATGCAAGAATCTATTATATTGGATTTTTTCTGTCGTCCGCTAAATGAAAAAATGCGCCAAACAAACAGGTCACGTGACCTGTCGACTGTTTACGTATCGCATATTGTTCCCTAAACGCAAAACGCTTCGGCGACCACAGAGGCGGGTCGAAGGTCGACCCAGGTCGGTCCTGCCGGATCGTCTGCCTTCAACGGCTTCCGGTCCCAGGGGCGGGGGCAGAGGATGTGCGGGAACCAAAGCCTCTCTGTGTCTGCTTATGTCTATGTCTGTGACTGTCTCTCTGTCTCTGTCTGTCTCTCTCTCGTTGTCTCTCTCTTTCTCTCTTTGCGTATTCGTAACTATATTTTGTTTTGTGTTGTGCTATTTTTGCCCTAAAGGTGATAAAGATGTTGACGACCGTTGTAATGCTGTTCGCCATCTGTTGGCTTCCGATCCAAACGTACAATCTACTCGCCGAAATATTTCCTCAGATAAACCTGTAAGACTACCTTACCCTAGGCTACTTCCGAAGGCAGAGGCCCTCAGAGCCTCATCGCCTGTTATAACGGATCTAGATTAAAGAACAACGTCTGCTGATAATTTGTGTAGCGCCTTTCGAAACATTTATCATCTTTTAACTCTTTATAGGCCTAATTAATGGGTGTGTATATGTCTGTGTGAATAAAGCATAGAGGCCTACAGCATTAGAATTATTACAGACTATTTTCAATGGTCTCAAAATTAGTAGATTCAGTTTAGAAAGCTTTCTCAGTCAGCGGCGCAGTTAGGGTTTCGGGATGGGGGATGGGGTGGGGGGTGCACATTGACATTTTAGGGTAAAATGTGTCCGACGAGCAAACAAGGCTCGTCAGGGAGTCATTCAAACATTCACGTTTACTCCTCGATCATGTTACCCACCCCTACCCCCACTCCCATTTCTCAGCGGTTTTGCGCTAATCCCACGATCGCTCCCAACCGGAATGGGGGCCGACCCCGGTGCCCCTCCTTGGCTACGCCAATGTTCTCAATAGAATAGTATAGCGCCAATGCAAAGAACGGCTGAAAGTCGATTAGTTGTTTATAGCATTACTTTGAGTATTTCCTTAATTTAAGGCAGTCGTAAACAGTTAATATTGCGTCAACAAATAAATACGCTATGTTAAGCAGTCTTTTGAAATGCTGTGCAGGTCCTTGTTTTATAGCGCCATAATATAGAACTAGGCCTATTACATTTCACATTCAACGCCATTATTCCAAGGAAAGGGTCCTCCTCCAACTGGAAGGCTCGAAAGATGGCGGCTGTGAAAGTTCCGAGGAAAAGGCACTTCTAGTATTCTACAGGCGCGAATTGCGCCAATCTTTATGTTGTACACAGTGTTTCAGAAAAACGTGATCTGACTTGATGGTCTGAATATTACCTCTGGTTTTGTTTGCTCTGTGTTAAGTTTGACAGCAATGATTTAGAGTAGAATAGCTTTGAAATGCTTTTAAAAAGAAATGATTGTATTCTCTGAGTCGCTAAAAAATTAGCAGACAATCGGCGCTATAGAAGCTAGTATTCGATGATGCTGCGTCGACCATTGTTTGTCAGCGGTGAAAGTGAAACGTGTATAGAGCGAATTCAGTGCATTATTATTATTGTGATTCGCAGCTTTTTTGTTTCATAGCGCATAGAACGCCATTAATACCGTAACAGTTGCTGGTTTTCGTATTTTGCTTTCAAAGCTACAGATACATCAATATCATTTGGTTCAGTTCTAACTGGCTGGCTATGAGTAACTCGTGCTACAATCCATTCATCTACGGACTACTAAACGTAAGCAAAACCAAAAAACAGGTCTCATCATCATCATCATCATCATCATCGTTGTCATCATCATCGACTTATTCTCCTTCTTACTTGCTTAAATATTTAGTAGTTAATTCATCCATTCGTTTGGTGCTTATCTCTTTGCTAACGTGTTGTGTTTCTTACTTACTATAGCGCCTATGTGTTGAATTATTTATCGACTGCTGTATTGAGTCTTACGATTGAAAGGGCGGCCGTGTTTTTGTCTGCGTTGTCTTCTATTAAAAAGGACAAGTACCAGCGAGGATTTAGACTGTTGTTCCGTAGCTGTTCGCGATCGTCTGGTTCCCTGCACTCCCTGGACGCAACGGGGCATGACGTCATCTCGGAAGACTTCACGACGGCAGATGGCGTCGGCGGCCAGTTGCGTTGCCGCGACAAACGCAAGAGGGCGGCCCTCTACCGAATGGTCAGCATCAGAGGAGGAGGAGGAGGAGGAGGAGGAGGAGGAGCAGGGGAAGGCGGAGGGGTAGCTCTGCAAGGACACAAGCCGCCAACATCATCTGAACTCTTCCCATCAGAAGACTTCGACGTCCGTGTAGCTTCATCCCGGCCCCCTAGTCACCCCCACCCCTATAGTGTCACCCCCACCCCTATAGTAGGCAATACACTCCCTTTTAAAAACATTGGAGGGATGGAGAAACAGCTGTCGGGTGAGAGCGATTTCGGATCAGATACCAGTGGCGTAGCCAGGAGTCCAGAATATGAGGCATTTCCACATTTTTCGGCCCAAATGTCTTGAGCAAAAAGGTCGTCACCTATAAAACCCTTTAAAGTCTAACTGTCTGGTGCGTTTTTCTCGACCTAGCCCGACCCCCACCCGCCCCAACTTCTCGCCAGTTTTGAACGAATCTTACGGTGGTTTCAACGCAGGGGGCTTTCTTAGCCTCATAAATTAATCCACGTTAAATCAAATAATAATGTTAATAATAATAATAATAATAATAATAAATAATAATAATAATAATAATAATAATAATAATAATATGATTCTAAGTGGTTTTGTATCATCTGTAAACTGAGATTTCTGATTTGAACATATAATCTCATCACAACACACTGAAACAGCTGCATCATAACACCATGCACTGTCCTTCACAGCAGCTTCATACTACTTTTAACATATGTCTGTTTGGGTGATAGGCTGATAGCCAACACCACCCCTGGCAGGGGATGTAGGGGCAGGGGGTGTCTGTCAAAATCAGCACCTGAGGGTGTAACTGCGCCCCTTTCGGGCAGCGCTATAGCCAGGATTTCCGGAAGGGGGTTTTGAAAAAAAATCGTCTATAACCGCCAAGGGGGGGGTTTCACTCCCAAAATCGCCAAAAATAGCCTAAAAAATAAAAAATTGCATGGGAATACATTTTTTTAAAATTTCGTTCCATTATATTCTTCGGGGGTTTTTTTACCTGAGAACTC
The DNA here is from genome assembly GCA_018105865.1 of Metaphire vulgaris. NCBI lineage: Eukaryota > Metazoa > Annelida > Clitellata > Crassiclitellata > Megascolecidae > Metaphire > Metaphire vulgaris. Next base: position 19,419,486 of record CM030837.1, read on the forward strand.
CCGTGACAACTACGCCACTGCCCCGCTGGGGTGTAGCTAAATCCCTGGAAGTTTGGAATAGATGTGGTAGAATTTCAACGCTTCGACCACTGTCACGTGGTCTCCGTCCAATCTCCCATCATCACATGGCCATGATGGCATCCGACCACAGAACATCATCACGCCTCAGCCACGACGCCATCTTAATTAATTGTCTTATGCAAGTTAAAATTGTACTCAGATAACGACGACGGATTTTTATAGCGCCACCACTTTTCTATGGATTTAATCATACGAGTTCAAAATCATTAATCACAAGTCAATTAATTGCAATCGAACAGCGTTGCCTAAGAATAGGCTAAGATACATTAATGTAGGCCTACTGTTCTCTCTCTCTCTCTCTCTCTCTCTCTCTCTCTCTCTCTCTCTCTCTCCTCTTCGGAAGTTGACGTACATTAAATTCACGTGGAAAAGGTGTTGATTTAAATTGGAAACAAGTGCTGTCGAATAACTGATTGGACGAAATATCCTTGGTGCAACGGACCTCCGCTGTCCAGGCGAATTGACGACGAAACATCCTGAAATGAAAGATTGCGCTATAAAATCCACTTCAGAGCCAACGAACGAAAGAAATTAACCGTGGACTGTGGAGTCGATAGCCGTGAGGGTAAATCGACCGGGAAAAGCGAGTGTAATAGTGACACTGGGCAAAGCCCCGTTCTCTGCCATTGCCAAGCAGACGACAAACGCAGAAAATTGGAATTGCGGATATGAGAACGAGAGAGAGAGAGAGAGAGAGAGAGAGAGAGAGAGAGAGAGAGAGAGAGAAAGAGAAAGAGAAAGAGAGAGAGAAATAAAAGGTACTTGTGGGGTAGGGGTAGGGGTGGTTGATTGGTTGATTCAGTTCGTGCTCTATGAATAGAAGTTTTCGCGCATGCGCAATCTTCGAAAGATTCCGCATCTTGGCATCTTCTTCTGTCGACTGATCAGTCATACGATGAACTGCGATAATTGCGGTCACGTTTACGATGAATTACGATCAGTATTACGATGATCGTAATTCATCGTAATTCTGACCGTGACTACCGTAATTCATCATAGTGGTGATCGCAACTATGACCGTAATTATCGCAGACTAATTCAGACAGTTATCGCATTTCTTCGTCGCATTTCTTCGTAGTATTAACCGTTTCCATGGCAACACGATCAAACGAATACTACAGGAAGGTCTGAGAGAGAGAGAGAGAGAGAGAGAGAGAGAGAGAGAGAGAGAGAGAGAGAGACAGAGAGACAGACAGAGACAGAGACAGAGACAGAGACAGAGACAGAGACAGACAGACAGACATAGACAGAGACACAGAGACAGAGACAGAGACAGAGATACAGAAAGATGGATCATAGATAAAATAGAGATAAAGCTCCTGTGTCTACAGATTGTAATTCCTACTGTAGACGTTCCGATCCGCAGGCTTGTCTATGGGACAGATTTTCTGTCCCTTTTCCATCCCATCCGATGGCAATGTATGCCTGTCCCATCCCATCCCATCGTCCCATGGGATTACCATTTTAATATTAATATGAAATGTTAATCATGTGTAATAGCCTAATAGGCCTACAGTTCAAATGAAGTTATGCAGTGTTGCAGTTGTGAAATTTGAGCGGGGGGGGGGGGGGTTGAGGGCTGAAATTCAATGAATGACAAAAACTGCATGTATCCGACATGCGATTTTTAGAGGGTTGCAAAGTTAGCTGGAGGGGGTCAACCAGAGCCGTAGCTAGGGGGCAGAGGGCATTTGCCCCCGGGCGCCGAGGTGAGGGGGCGCCAAAATTGGGTATTTGGGTAAGTAAAATACATACTGTTTACTTAACTCTGCCATAGCCGGTGGCAAGCTCTGGTTGAGAAAGGAGGAGCCAACTGTTGTTCTGCTTTCCAAGGCGCTATAGAATCGCTATAGACACCCATCGTCTTTGATACGGACGCGTCTATAAACAAACACAACACACACACATACTGTTTACTTCGCGGATTAATCCGCTACTCATTTGACGCCATCTGGCGAAAGAAGGCTGAGTCGACCTTAGGGCTCTTGCAGGAGTTGAACTCGCGGCCTTCTTTTCCATCGTCCAACGTTGTTACCACTCTGCTACTACGATGCCCTACACCCATCGACTTCTATTAATAGGCTATTAATAGAAGTCGATGCCTACACCTAATCTTAACAATAAGTAAGTAAGTTAGTAAGTAAAATCTCATGGATTTCTAAAGCGCCATGGAGAGCAGCACAGCAGTAGCTGCTTATTCTTAGGCGCTCAGCCTTTCTTAAAATAGCTGTGGGAAAGGTATATGATCAGCCAGGCAATAGTCAACATCCAAAGGGCAGTGAGGCTAGCTTGTTACAGCTATGGAGGAAATGATTTTAGAAATAGGAAGGATTTGAGCTTAGACCTGATGAAGACTTGAGGAGATAATGCAAGGAAATGAGGATTCAGATTGTATTGTTTTAAAGTGTCCAATAACTATAACCATAGTCATAACCATTACCCTGACAATAATCATAACAATAACCCTAGACCCACTCGAACCTAACCCGTACCCAGATATTGAAGTACACATATTATCGGTAGACCAAAAGTTTGTAGGCGAATTGTCGTAGACGAAAAGTCTGTAGACTAATATTATTGTCGTGATACCAATATTTATCAATTGCCTTCAGCAGGGCTATTTTAGTTGACAACCGGGCATCGTAGTTTGGGCGATATGTAGAATAACGACGCGTATTATACGTTCTGATGTGTTATATTTTAGTCGTTTTTTGTCGTTAAATTGCATTTAAATTAAAATAAGTCGATCGAAAATCGGAATAATTAGAGTCTCTAAAGATGAATGGTGATGAATCGAACGAGGGTGAGTACTGCGTTCTATTGTTGGCGTTAACGGTTTCGTGCTCGAGGGCGACTGATCGCCAATTAGAATTGATTTTTATAGCGCCTCATTTACTTTGATGTGTGTTGATTTTGAATGAAACAGCGCAATCTTTTGTTTTTGCAGTCGCTCGATTTTGACTATACATGATACAAATAATGATGAGTTGTTCATTTTGTGTTTTAAGACTGTAGAAGTGTAGTTTTGTGAACGGTTAGGTCGTTCTCGGGATGATCGCAGGGAAAGGCGTAGATCGCGGAGCCACGAGCGGCATCGATCACGATCAAGGGATAGGAAGCGGAGATCTCGATCTCGTGAAAGGAGAGGGTTAGTTTTTTTTCTTTAATTATTAGGAAAATTATAAAAAAATGCTTGTTATACATTCTCATTTTGTAGTTTCTATGGTTTATAGTTAAGACATTTTATTAACGTGGTTATTTGCGAATTCAATGGCTGATTTATTATGCTCTGTATTTGTAGATTATATCCAACAGATTGCGTAAAGAGTATGATACACAGCGAAGTCATAGCAATGAAACTCAAAGAGTGTATCAGCCGTTATTTTTTGTTGTCTCTGTAAATTTAGATCATCTCGTGGTCGTGAACCGAAAAGTTCCGGGCGACGACAACGAAAACAGTACAAATACTGGGATATCCCTGCGGCTGGTTTCGAAAGCATGAGCCCTTTGCAGTACAAGGCTATGCAGGGTCTGTTAGCAAGGATTATATGGGTTAAAATTAATTATAATTGAGCAAAATATTTCAATGCTTATATGCCTTAAACGTGTGGCTGTTTTTATAAGCATAAAGGAGTTGTCAAGTATTTCCATCCGGTTTCCTCTCTAGGCTTGTGCTGTTTTACTATGACTTAGTTTTTTGGAAATCTGCAGAACTGATGACCGGTTTGGCTAACTTCAGTGTGAGAGAATAATTTTTTAAAATTATGTAATATGGCTTAGTAATGTAATGTAGTTTCTTATGAATAGGGATCGATAATTGGCCCCAGACCCTTAGCTCATCCCTGCACATGGCTGATGTTCTATCTTGTGTAGTAATAGTGCCTTCCAGTGGTTGTGATTGTGTCTTTAGAGTTGGTGTTTATTGGAAAGATTTAGACTGTCAGGCTTTGGAGTCGCAATCCCTCAAACCGACAGCAGATTTTAACCCTTAAACCCCGCTAAATGCTTTGTAACTGTATGCAATTTGACCGAGTATGCTACGGCATATTAGGGGTTAAAACATTTGAACTTAACTGCCAATGCTGTCGTTGCTTTGGGCGTATTTGAGATGCCGGAGTCAGGCGTAGAAGCTCCTGTAATGTTTGTTCATATGGTTTTGGTACAAAATATTTACTGTAGCTGGATTTTACATTTATTTGAAGCTGCTGGACAGTTGGAGCCCAACCCAACTGCTCCAATGGCTCCGCTGACCTTGACAACCAACATCCCATTTGCTGGGAGCGCCATCAGCCGACAGGCGCGGCGCCTTTACATCGGAAACATCCCGTTTGGCGTCACCGAGGTAATGAGAACGGGTCTTTGATTTAGGCAGTGCGTTCTCTTAGCGCCTTGTAAGCATTGTGATGCAGCAGCTGGTGCAGTTCATATTCAAGAGCATTTTTGTATAAATTTTGACTGAGTATAAAGAAATATGATGGACTTTGTGAATTCTGTTGAAAATAAGAATTTATGTAGAGGATTTTTTTATGCTATCCAAACTTTCTTCAATTCTTGTGGTTATATCTGATGGCCTCTTTGCTTTCACTTTTAGTGAAATTTGGTTAATATAATATTTGTTTGGATCTTGTATTTCTTCATCCAATGCCAATGCTGTACTAGAGTTGTTTGAGTTGATTCATTTTGAATGTAGGCATTTATTACAGCTGCATTTCTGTCATTTCATGTGGTTTGAAGGGAAGATAGATGAGTGGTAATGCTATTATCAGGGTGGGCAAAAGAAGGCATGCAAACCTAAATGTGACTAGGTTCAATCCCTGTAGTATTTATTTCAGGTTGACTCAGCCTTAATTTCTAGAGATGATGATGAATAGTAATATCAAATGAAGATGGCAATGGCAACAGTCCGAGGGAGAGTAACCATAGGTTCGGCGACAAAAAGACTGGCCACGGTTTTGCTTTTGTCTTATTTGGCTTTCATTTGGCTGAATGCATGGCTGTTTTTGTACCAACTGAGTTCAATGCCACCTGTGGGCTGATGGCTGTTAACAATCGGGGATCAGCATTATGCAATTATGGGCATTGAGCCTAGGGTGAAAATTTACTTTTTTTTTTTTTATTTCTGTCATTTGCTATTGGTTTGAAGGCAACAAAGGCCATTTGTGGTTATCGAATGCTATTAGTGCAGGGTGGTGCAAAAAGAACTGGACTATATTAAATGCAAACCTAAATGTGACTAGTCTGGTTTTTTTGCGCCACCCTGTAGTATTTATTTCAGTTCTAAAGAAAGATCTGATATTTCTAGGAGATGATGATGAATCACTTTAACCAGCAGATGAAGATGGCTGGCCTGGCACAGTCCGAGGGAGACCCGATCATCGCCTGTCAAGTCAACTTGGACAAAAACTTTGCTTTCCTTGAAGTACGAACGGTTTTGCTTTTGTCTTATTTGGCTTTCAGTTGGCTGAGCTTGTGCAATGGCTGTTTTTGTTTCAACTGAGTTCAATGCTCAGTGCTGTGTGGGCGTTTATTTGCCAGCACTGTTAACCTTTCGCTCTGGCCATCTGTATAGCCAATGTGATAATTATGAAGCCAAAATATCGGCCTTACGTGGCCAAAGGGTTAAGATTTAGTTTCCGGCAGCTTAATATTGCACTCTCGGTGTAATATTTATGTAGCCACGTTTGTCCTTAAAAAGAATTATGAACAGTTGTTTGGAGTTTCAGTTTATGTCCTTTGGCCTTTCTCTGTGTGTTATTTATTCTTCAGCCATTGTGACTTTGTTTATGTGAAGCTAAACTGCAAATTAATCCGTCTTTAGTTTCGTTCCGTTGATGAGTGCACACAGGCAATGGCTTTTGACGGGATCATCTTCCAGGGCCAGTCCCTCAAAATCCGTCGTCCGAGAGACTACCAGCCTCTTCCGGGCCTGTCGGAAAACCCTTCAATGGCAGTCACGGGTATGATTTCTTCGGGTGATTTTTCATGGTAAGCTTCTATTTTCTGAATGACTAAGGCATTGCTATCAATTGGCCTTGGTTTTCTTTTTGTAGGCGTGGTTTCAACCATGGTTGCCGATACACCGCACAAGATTTTTGTCGGGTGTTTGCCAAATTATCTCAATGAAGATGAGGTAAGTTGTGTATAGATCAGAAGATGAGTGAAGATCAAAGATCTTTCCTTCACTTTGAACAACTCTTGTTTAACTCTTATGGCAAATTTTATGTAAATTTGTAATTTCTGTTTTGTCATTCTGTTCTATTTCAAAATTCTTTTGCATTTAAATATTTGTCGGAGCTGTAGAACGTGTATTGCTGGCGTATAGCATTGTGTAGCAGCCACGTGCGCGGCTGTAGTATCTGAATGATTTCCAGTGTTGGTTCCCCTTTGCTGAAGGCATTTGTGCATTTATTTGTGTCATTTTCATACAAGTTTTCAGGATTTTGTTATTCAAGAATTGACTAAAATTTTGTTGTTTTTCTTCCCCTTTGATTCCCTAGCTTAGGGAAAGAGGGTGGTATGCTAGCAACCTTATAAGCCAATCCACAAAACGATTTATTAACTGGATTAAAGGCAAGTTGTTTGCTATGGACTTATGCACATAATAGTAGTGTTAAACTTAAACAAACATGAATGATCAGACAAGATTTCTGTAGACACAACAGGTTAGTTAGCGAAAACAAAAAGTAAAGGTTTTCTGTATTTGTTTCTCTCTTAATGAATGTCGAAATGTGTTAAGACTTGTTGATGTTATGTGTAAACCCTTTGCTATAACATTGTTCTTGCGATTATTAGATAGTATTGCTATTAATAACATTGTTAAAAGACGGCTATTTCAGGTAGGCAGTCGGGTACTTAAAAAGCGGTGCAAGTGGGTTGGGTGGCCCTTCAACAACCAAACCAGGACCGTTATTATCATTTAAAAGACTCCCATTTGTTTACAATTGAATTGAGCTGAAATTTTTTTTGTTTTGAAAATCTATATATATATATATATATATATATATATATATATATATATATATATATGCTGTGAGATTGCATCAAGTGGCCCAACACTGATTCAGTGCATTTTGAAGTGAAGCATAGATGGTTCTTATTATTGCTGAGTTGATCTGTATGCTTCTTTCTATTAGTCATTTTATGTGTATCAAATGCTTGTGTGATTTTTAAAAAACTTGCTGCAACAGTCAGTAAAGGGATGGCTACCACGGTTTGAATGGCTGCCATATGATGGCTGCTTATAATGCAGGACGCAAACCTGTTTGGTGATTTTTTCATTTCGTTTTTCAACAGGTAAAAGAACTGCTTTCGTCCTTTGGGCCGCTTCGTTCGTTCAATCTCGTAAAGGACACGGCTACTGGGCTGTCAAAGGGTTATGCATTCTGTGAATATCTCGACTCAAACATCACTGATGCTGTGAGTATTATTGATTTCTCTCTCTCTCTCTCTCTCTCTCTCTCTCTCTCTCTCTCTCTCTCTCTCTCTCTCTCTCTCTCTCTCTCTCTCTCTCTCTTGCTCACTAACTCACTAATTGAAAATGCCATCCATAAGATGCCCAAGTTGACTAATGCTTGACAAAAGCCTAAATCCTTATATGATGATTACAGATCATCTGGATGTAATTCAGGCAGATTGTTTCTTCATTATGCAGTCCTTTATCCATTGAAAAGTTCTGTTATCTTGTAGAGATAGCAAAGGCTTTGTGTGCACAATGCATTAATGACAGCATTAAGTAGCAACATTAACGGTAAAGAAAACTCTTTTAGCTGACTTTTCTAAATGGAGATAATAATGTTACTTAATAATTCAGTACAGTGCATCAAAATGGTAATTGACTGTTTGAATAAATTTTTAGCAAAACTATTTGTCTTTTGTGTAATGCCATGGTGCTGATTGTATTTGTAATGTGTGTTTTCTGTGCCTAGGCTTGTGCCGGGTTAAATGGGATGCAGTTGGGTGACAAGAAGTTGGTCATGCAGAGGGCAAGCGTAGGAAAGAATCCACTCGGAGTGAGTGTCAACAACTTCTGGCTGCTTCTGGAATTTGGTTTTATTTTAATTTATGCTAAGTTGATTTTATATTTGTCGATAAAAAGTCTCTATAAGTTTCCAAGTTTCCAGTGTTTTATAGCAACACTTTGTGTCGTTGCACCCGTTGCCTTAAAGGTAGTGTCCAAATTGGATGATCTTAGCTCTTTAAGAGTGATTCCCTCTTTAGCAAGAGACAGGCTGTTCTAGTGTAGAATATATTGTAAATGATGTGTGTATGCAAACAAGTCCCTCCACTCATAACAGGTATGTTACCCATATCCTGAAACATTGTATGCACAGTTGACTATAGCACAAGTTGAATATTGGTCCGTCCATATAGTACGTATGCCTGAGGGGAGAGGGGGGTTGGATTTAGATTTTGTGTATGTATGGTGTGCAAATGGGGGGAGGGAGTTGGGTAGGGGTTGAAAATCTGCCTTTTTTGCATACGTACTGTGTGGATGATCCCTATAAAGTTAACACTGTAAGAGTTTAGGTAGCAGAATTGATTTTAATTTACTAAGCATACATGATTGTAATCAAATGACTTTATTTTAAGCAGTTAAATTTGCCAACTAATAATTTCTTTGGTTTTGTAGTCTGGTGGTATGCTCGCCAATTTCCAAATTCCTGGTCTTAACCTGAACCAGGTTACGTCTGCAACCGCTGGTCCGGCAACCGAGGTCCTCTGTCTCATGAACATGGTGCAGCCAGAGGAGTTGGAGGATGAGGAAGAATATGACGGTTTGTATCAGATGACATTTCTGCTGCCATTGAATCTATTTTACAATGACCAATCGGTTGAAAGAGTTATTTGGACTCTGCTATTTGATTTGCATTTGGAATTTTACAGATTAATCTTTCTGTTAGCCTTTGTTTTTTTTTAATATGATAATGGAGTATTTTGAAGTCATGACTTTATTAATTCATGATTTTTTTAAAACTTAGGTAACGCAAGCAAATCTGTGATTTAAGTGGTATTTTTGAGGTTGTTTAACATATTTGGCATGAAAGAGACACTTCATGCAGTATTAGCCAAAACTATAATATCTCTTGTGAAAAAGGCTGAGATACCACCTTGAGTGTTAAACATTTTGACTCCAGAAGGAATCTTTTAATTTAAGAGAATGCACAATTGAGTGTTTGAGATAGTGTTGTAGCATAATAATAATAATAATAATAATAATAATAATAATAATAATAATAATAATAAGGCAATGTTTATAACTGCTAAGTTTCACTACAGCTGTATTGACTTTCCTCTTGTTTTTCAGAGATTCTTGACGATGTGAAGGAGGAATGTGGGAAGTATGGTGTAGTTAAAAGTATGGAGATACCGCGTCCCATCAAAGGTGTCGAAATTCCAGGGGTTGGAAAGGTATGTTGCTATAAAATGTTGGCATACTTCATCAAAAAATTTTCTGATTTAAATTTTCTTGCACACCAGCATTTACCAGGTCTTCTCTGTTTAAAAGTATATGCTATCTGTAATTTCAGATATTCGTAGAATTTGCTTCAATTGCCGATTGCCAGAGGGCACAGCAGAGCCTGGCCGGTCGTAAATTTGCTAATCGTGTCGTCGTAACAAGTTACATCGACCCAGACAAGTATCATCATCGGGAGTTTTGAGGGTTGCGTCGTGTGCCAACGGACTGGAACTTTATATAACTGTTGAAGATTAAGATAGGATCTTGACACTTCAACGTAATTGCATGGTCTGAATACCCAATGGGAATGTTTACTGATTGTATTCAACCTTAATCACAGTATATGGAGTTCATGAATTTGTCACTTTATTCAAGTAATTGGAATATTTCTCATTTGTTTGTGTTGGAATACAATGTATTATTAAGTTTGCGTTCTTTCGTGGAATTAATATGTACAACAGATTTCACCAGACTGTTGTCTTCCTTTTGAAATTGATTTACCTAGTTTATTGCCATTTGTTTATTTAACATCGGGACATTTTGAACTATGCAACCAATATTATGATCGACAAGCTATTAACTTAAGATATGCAAGTTACAGTGGCGTAGCCAGGATTCCAGAGGGGGGCGGCACATCAACATTTTGTCCAGGTGAAAAAATCTTGACAAGCAAAAAAATGTGTCAAACTGGCTTTCAATTTCTTTCCTTCATTCTCATACTACCTCCCCCTAAAACTACTCTGCAGTTTTGCACTAAAATACCATGAATGACTCCACCCCCCACCCCCGTGGATAGGCCAATGACAAGTTATAGATGTTTAATTGAAATAGTGTAGCATAAGCTCCAGTATTTATTATCAGCCATAAATATAAGTTTTATTAGGTATCAAAGCATAGATGACTACACGTACTAACAGAGTTGCTACAATTTGTTAGACAGTTAGAGGACTTTAGCAAGATTGCCTATTTCTCAAATGTGGGCATATGTAGATCATAAGCTAAGAATAATGACACTTTTCACTACAACTTTAACATAAAATTAATGGTCTACCGTGTTACAATCACAAATTACAATCACAACAATCATGTTACAAACTTAATATCTGCAAACAAAAATTATTATAAACAAAGTTTAATTGCTGATGTTTTAGTGACGTCATCATGCTTAATATTAATCAAAATGTTATGCAACATGATCAACTGTTGAATCTTCACTTGGTATCAAGTGAAAGTGGGTAACATTTAAATTAACAGGTACTCAATCTTTCATAAGTTTGAATTCTATTGGCATTTCAGTTCCAACTGTTTTCTTAAGGAATTCCAAAATGCCTGTTTCAATATGACGTTCAATGGTATTGATCTGTAATCCAATCCTTTTGAGAACACCTTTGTAGGAATTTCTGTGCTTTGACAATTTCTGCGTAAATGCCTTAAAACACATCCATCTAATAACGGGTTTAGAAAGCATAGAGATATGGACGCAACTGCTTCTCAGCAAATAGTGCAAAAGCCCTGAAAGTTCAAACATTAAATTGACTAAGAAGAATGGATTTTTCTCGCTGCCATTTGCCACCGGCAACTGTCTTGCATAGCAGTGACATTTAAATGCAGTCAAAAGAAGCAAATTGTAGACATTCGCAGCAACTGCCTCCACGCTGTTTATTCTTGTACACAGAAAAATCTGGTGACATTTCGAGCGCAGCATAAACTTGAGCCTGTTGCGCATCGCACGGCCGGGATGGTGCACAACATCGATCGTCATCGTGTCCCTTGTGCTAAGACCTGCATATCTTTGATAGTCTGGTTTCACGTCCAGTGTCTGCGGATTGAAAAGTAAACCGCACCAAGAAAACAAGGCGTCATCGGAAAGTTGTTGGGTGTTATCATCATCAGCAGAGTAGAAATTTATTAGCGATTTTTCTGGATTAATGTTGCAATTATACGCGCTTATTCCCTCTTTCATTAGGTCGAGAAACTCTCTGGCGCGCATCTCGACTGGCGACACGAAAAGGAAGTCGTCCGTTCGTCGCATCAAAAGCTCGTCTTCACCGACGCTGCTGAAGACTTCATTTTCCATCTTACCATAATATAAGTTGCACAGCATGGTTGAAATCGAAGCGCCCTGCCCAATACCAGATACCTGGTGGTAAAGTTTCTGACCAATTTTTATGATAGTTCCAAATATGTGGTTTTCTAGTTTTGTCAAGAGCGTTCTCGAGTTCTCGTGACATTGGACTGATTGGTCCATGAAGATCGCACTCTTAAAATCCTTGCAGCTGATAACTTTCTCTATGTATTGCTTAAAATTTGGTACAAAATCAAAACGACTGCATACTTCGTGATGAAATGTGCGCTTTAATCTGCCAGATGAGATGATCACCGAAGCAAATTTTCTGGTGACGTACTCCTTACGGGAATCAAAAATAGATTTCAATATGGAAAGCAGATGGATTTGATTTATAGAATCATAACAGTCCTTTATATCAACCTTAACAAAGTAAAGTCTTCTGGTGTCTCCTCTTTCTTTTCTTGCGGCTGAAAATTTTTCCAAAATCCTGTGTATGTCATCTGTTGAAAATGTTGACGAGCCCAAAATTTGAGAATTGCGATCCTTTTCATATGTCAACACCTTAAGTATATTTCTCAGTTGGCCATTGATAGTCCTGCATTTTACACCGAACAGAGTATTTTTGCTGCTCATGTTGACAATAGGTCGGAGTGAATTTGATTTTGGAAGGAACCTGAGATTGGCAATTCCAAGTGACTGCTCCGACAAAATCATTCGTTTCGCATCTTCAGCGCTGATTGGCATAAGGACTCTCCTACCAAGATAATCTTCTAGACCCTTCTCGTGAATGCGACGCCAGACCGATTTCCTGTAGTAGAACAGCCGATAACGGTGAGTGGAATTGTCCGTGACGTAGAAGTACGATTGTATCAGAGGAATGACATACGACTCAATCAGCCAAAACATAACTTTCGCAAATAAATACCGTTTGTTTCCATTTGCTGATACGTCTTTCAGCCATGTACAGCCAACCTTCATTTTTCTCATAAGTTGTCCTAAGCTGAACTGCTCGTATCGACCAAGCTTTAGAAATTTCTCAACATTCTTTAAGAATACCGTTTTGTTATTCTTTGGACCAATTAGTTCTTGTGGAATTACCTGAACTATGCAAGCCCTGATGAAAAGGTAAATGCTTCTATTGTCCACATTCATCTGCAGTAGCTGGCTAATAGTAACTGGCAATGTATGAGAGTTTTTTAGCTGCAAGAAGTTGGGATCACAATGGTACTTTAACAAATATTTGTATCGACATTTTCTGTGATTTTCAACCAAAGAAGAGAAAATAGTTAAAAGTTTCTCCCTTGTTATAGACGGACATTCAAAGCCGCTGTCTTCAACGACTCCGACCTCGTGTTTTAGGCTGTCGGCCATTAATTCTTCGGGCGAAACACTTTGAGCATTCGACTTAAAAAATAAGTATTTAGGAGGAAAATGTTCTCCAAGATTCTTGCAGTAGAGAATCTTTGCATGACTGAAGGTCAAAGTCCCATTTACAACGGGCGCATTGCGTTCGCCAAATTCCAGACATTTATTCTTTCGACGTCTGCGTTTCTTTTTTCCAACTTGAGGCGGGGAATTTTTATTTTCATGTCTCTGAGCAACATCAGAAATAGATAAAATTTTCACTTCTTCAACACTATTACAGTTGACTGGTAATTCCTTCAGATTGGAAGTCTCATGATCCCTTGTACATAACATGGAAGAACCCACAATAAAACCAGAAGGTTCTGGAGCACTGCATGAGCCTTGATTAGATCCATCCACAATGGTACCTTCTGCTAAATGTTCTGAGGACAAATTGTCAGTACATTTTACAGTATAATTAAGTGCACTTCTATACGATTCATCCGTTTCGACAAAATCAGAGACAGAGACAAAACTAGTGGAAGACTCTGACAGATCAGTAGATGCTGCCGCCTTTTCACTGGTAAAATAACTCATGTTGCTAGTCACTGATCTATTCATCACAAGTTTTTGGATTTTAAAATTTGGTTCCTCAACATTACTTTTATTGAGCTTCCTTTTGAAAGAGCTATGATCCTGCTTGAAACAACTAGCAGGCTCAGTTCTGACTGGGTTCACCTCATCTACATGAAATACAACAGATTCTTTCTCCACATTCAGCCCAACTAATCTATCATGATTCTGAGAACTGAAACGAATAGCTTCAGACTGCAACTGAAGGATATCGACAGGTTTATACACTCTCTTGTGCTTTTGCTCATATTTTCTGGAGTGGTTTAGGAGACTTGTCTGCGGTCTTTTACGCACTGGCCTGACCGTTTTTGGCTCTTCCCAGTTGCGCTTAAATGACCACAAGTCATATATTGGTGTTCCGCTTATCTGCATATAGCAGGACGCAGCCAGCGGCACAAAAATTGCAGTTGTCACCAGCAGATACTCCATCTCTCTTTCACCGATTCGCTCAAGAAATGTTTTCCACGAAGCGCTCTCGAGGAGCGCTACATTCTGGTTCGGACACTGGAAATCCGGTTTCCGTGATCCGCCGGCTCCATATCCTTGTTCAGTGTTTGACGTGAAAGTGTAGCCATCCGTCAAGAGGTTCTTCTTAGCGTTGGTCTTTGATCGAAGTTTCTGGATGACCCTGTGGAGGATTTCCTTTTGACTGGACTCCTGAAGGGACATGGCGTTTCCCGAGAACGGCGGGCTGTTTTTCGGAGTCCCGACCAGCGTCTGGCGGAGCATGTCCCGGTACTTGGTCCTGTCGTCCGGAAGCAAAAGTTTCCCATCGTCGATCCCAAAGACCTTCAGGACAAATCGATCCAGGGTGTCGACGCTTTCGTACAAATGTTGGAGAATTTTCCAGATTTGCGCAGGAATTTTAAACTCCTCGGTAGCCATTCAAGTGTCTGCTGGCTTTTAATTATAACAAGGCGATCGGCTAAAGCGACGTTTTAAGAAATTTTATTGATGCCAAAATGTTATCAGATTCATTCGCTTTGTTGACATAGATATCACTACTCTATTTGAGTCTATGGTAGTTGACATGTGCAAAAGTAAGCATTACTATAATACTTTTGCCTATTAGCACCGTAGAATGTGAAGCAATTTCTAGGGTCAATTGGTCGTTTAGAAGGCTCAAACTTAAGAAAAATTACTTTATAATCAGTTTTCCTATTACTCTCCGTTCTGCTTAAGAAATCGGAATAGCTATTTGGGGTCTTAATGAGTTCTCAAGTAAATGCTAAAACGGGGAAAATGCCTGGTTTCAGATTTATTTGTATTTTAGTCACACTCTCTTATTTATTATTCCGAATGAACTTTAGATTTTAGACTGTACTTTTCCTAAAATTAATAGGATCTTGATGCTTTTGCAAATTTGCATATTAACACAGATGAAACGCATTGCCATCAAATAATAAAATCATATTGCATTCCAGTTGAATGACTAGCATAGCGCAATTTAGTTAATTATGAGGCATCACTGCCTGTGTGAAAGCCACTAGGGGTGCTAAGGGGACTTGAACATGTTCCGCCAACAACCGCTACAGCGCGTAACCTACTCTGCCTTCTTTCGTTCCTACTGACATCATTAATTGCCAGCAATCAGAGTTTCAACTTCCATAAATTGGGATTTTTTTCTTAGATATTTTTGAAGACATCATAGATCACTATGGAAGACATGAAAGTCCTGCCAAGAAAATATATAGCGCTAAAGGAATAAGTCGCACAGACTCGCACTCGTGCTTCACATAACGGTGATATAAACAACCATTATTCCTCCAAGTAAATAACATAGAAATTCGAGTAATTTGTGAACACACGTGGTAATAAGGTACTTAAGAAATTGTATAAACTCTCGTGGATTTATATAGTACTTTTGTAGTGTAGTGCCGCAAATCCGCAATAGCTGCTTATTATTAGGCTGTTTGTCTAAATTTGAAATAGCCATTGCCATAAGGGGATCGGTTAGTTAGGCAGGGTCTTATCCAAAGGGTCATCATTATTATTGTCTATATGCGTTGAATTTCTTGTATAACTTGAAAACTACGTAGCATTGGAAGTAGTTCTGCACCATTTTTGTAGCGCCCTGCTCGCTCGGAACGCGGTCACGTTGTGACATGTATACACAGTTATCCTGGAGGGCGCCACAAGCCAAATATTGGGTGGGACAACATGGCCTGTTTGAAATTGGACAAGGCAAGGACTAGTGCTACAGTAGGCTATAGATATGCAAAAATTCAGAAGAGTGATTGTGGCGAAATCCCCAAACACTCTAGGAGAGTTAATTAAAACACTGGGTCCCCACCCGGTCTGTTGCCTGGCTTGTGAGAAGACAACATTTGAATTTTTAGGACTTTATTCGAAAATGTCAAACAAAACTTATCAAGGTTCACTTATCAATAAAAGCAGAGGGTCAATGCAACGAAACGTCAAACTAAGAAGCGCAATATCATGAAGAATTCGATGAGTTACAATCATAAATGATGCGACGAAGATTTATTTCCATGCAACGAAATATTAATCAAAAGAGCACCAGACTGCAAGGAATTGGCGAGTTACAACCGTAAATGGTGCGACGAAGATCTATTTCTATGCAACGAAATATTAACCTAAAGAGCACAAAACTGCAAGGAAATGGCGAGTTACAACCGCAAATGGTGCGACGAAGAACTATTTCCGTGCAACGAAATATTAACCTGAGAGCACAAAACTGCAAGCAATTGGTGAGTTACAACCGTAAATGGTGCGAAGAATGACTCAGTTGAACTACTTGTCAAGAACGTCTTATCATCATCTATGGCGAAAGTTAAAAGAACTTAGTATTCTAGTTATGAAGGACGATCGTTTATGAAGCGACGATGCATCTAGGTAATCTTATCTATGACTACAAAGGCGAGCGCCTAAACCTTTTAATGTCAGACAAAGTTAACGAATCACAAACATCAATGAGGCGACGAAGCATCTAAACGAGCGTCTCAAGAATGACTTATTATTCACTATAACGAAGAAACAGCGAAATACTTATATGTCAAGACTATACGACTTAGAGAGCGCCTGAAATAGTGAAAAAGAACAAACAACCTTAACTGTTCGACAAACCAGAAGAAGTCACCGTCCTCGAACTGAAGCACAAACGTCTACAATTACAACAGCACGGCATAAAAATTAAAGTTAAACTTACGCAAAACAAGCCCTAAATAGGGCTGATCCGCGAGAGCATGTGCTCTAAACCGGTAAGGCCCGGCAGCCGACACTCTGATGAGAGTGCTCTTGATGCTCCGATGGAAGCGATAACCGGTTAGGCCCGGCAGCCGACACTCTGATGAGAGTGCTTTTTGCCCCGATGGAGGCGATAACCGGTAAGGCCCGGCAGCCGACACTCTGATGAGAGTGCTTTTTGCCCCGATGGAGGCGATGACCGGTAAGGCCCGGCAGCCGACACTCTGATGAGAGTGCTTTTTGCCCCGATGGAGGCGATAAAGCTCTGATGAGAGCGTTCAGCCGAGCCCGGCTCTGCAAGCGATGGCTCACAGGAGTCCGTAAAGAACTGAAGAACTGAGCGCGTTCTCGTGTTTATATAGCCTCTGGAACAGAGCAGCAGAGGAAGGGGAGGCTTCAACCAATGAGAAAGCGACAGTGATCGGAGGTATGGGACCTTGCCCAATGGAAGCCGAGGTCTGAAATTTTGGATCACGTGACCAAGGAACGGAGCGTTCTGATTGGCCATAATGCTAAATGTCCATTGACATTTCAATAACAAATATCTAAATAATTAATGCGAACTGAATCTTAAATATTACAAAATCGGAATCAGAAAGTCGTGGGCTTTCGACTGATAGTTTATATGAGCCTTAACGTGGCCTAGAAGCCGCAATTCGAGAGATCGGATTTTAGCAAAACCACGTTAACACCGACGGCACAAATGTGGCCATAACTTCTTAAATAATCGTCCTAAAAATCTTAATTACATATACGATTACATAATAATAAACCGTGCATTGTCCTATACGACTGGTTTTGTGCAAAAATATGTACATAGCGCACAAAAAGGGAGTGTAGAAACGGCGCATGGCCATGAACAAAAATCGTTCAAAGCTCTCGAAATATGTGGTCCACAAGCTTCAAAGTCACTTTCGCTTGAGGGCAGAATTATTTCTGATCGTATTTCAGGGATTTCATAGGCGGATGGCTAACATTTGTTTAAAAATGAGAGTTTTGAAATCATAATGTATAAGAGCGTATCGGGAGAACCCCGTAGGAGCGCGGCCAAGAAAAACCGTAGATTAGCGTAGCCGCGTATATAACTATACTAAAGAATGCAAATTCTCCACAATGCCCCCGACTTAGTACTTCGAATGCCCTCATTCGAAACTATAGAGCAAAAATCGAAGAATTATTAAACAACTTCGTTCTGAAATTACTTCAAAGCCTAAACTTCTGAAGATCTTTGCGTAGGTAACTACCAACGCACCTTTCTCTTTTTCTTTCTATGAGGCTTCTGACGACGGGAAAAGACGTTAGCCTCCGTCGCATGTTCGGATTTTCGGTCGTCGGAATTTGTTTCAGTCAATTCAGGTTCTACGAATGTTTCGTTGGTGACAATGCTTCTTCTGACGGTCATCTTCTCGTCCATGAATTTCGTCCATTCATCCATACTTCTCTTTTGAATCTCCATAAAATCTGACCATTCATCCATACTTATCTTTTGAACCTCCATAAAATTTGAAACCAATGCTGACAATTCAACTAACGTGTCGTCTTGTGTGTCTTCAGGTGAGTCCTGTTGTGTAATTTGAGGTATTTCTGGCGAGATAAAATCTGCTTCTTCTGACTGTTCCGACTGAAAGACTTCAACTGTTACGAAATTTCCTTGAGCAGCATCCTCACTTTGAAAGCCTAGAACTTGCACTGTGTCTTCTGGAGTGTCGAGTACCTTTGATTGCTCTACTTGGCAACCAACGCGAGAACTGACTTTCTCAGATTCTCCGTTGACCACTGTCGAGGCAACAACCTCCGACGAATGAGGAAACACCTCTATGCGATTTACTGCGACCACTCTATGACACCATTCTGCTCCATTTCGTTGAACTAACGGCAGTTGACTACGTCCCACGAACAGTTTACCTTGTTCTAACCTCAATCGGCAACTTGACAAAAATTTCATGCCGAACATCACTTCTTGAACTTCGTCTGACACAACAAATGTGATGAGCTTTTTACATCTACAGTTGAATTTCACCCTCGTTGTGACTTCATCTTTTACGAGAATTTCTTGACCGTTCGCTGCATATAACTTCTGCGAACAATTGGTTAGTGGCAACCCAGAAGCTATAGATGAAGGCAATAAATTAACCTCTGATCCCGTATCAATCAAACCCCAACATTCGATACCGTTAATCACACAACGTACATACACTGAATGTGAATTTCTGGACCTGTTAGTAGGCGAAAACGCGACTGAATTTACAGACGTCGATCCACGATTTCCAACTCGCGGTTTTCTGCAATTCCGGCTTATGTGCCTAAACCTTGGCAATTGTAACATTGTAACAACGAATTGTTCGCTGACCACTACCAGACGAACCTTTTGTGGCGGGGCCCCCGACTTGCTCGTTTGCTACGGAGGTGACAAGATCGGCCCCTGATCCTTCGTTGCTACTTCTTATTGAATGTGTATTCGTTCCACCGAATGTTTGCATTTGGAGCAGTCTATCTTCCACAGACTTCCTCCATCTTTCTTGCTCTCCCCGAAGAGTATGGATAAAATCATCCAACTTAGCGTCCAACTGAGTCAACGGATCTTCTTGTCTCGTTGCTCGAACTTGTCGACGATGTTCGCGTCCGCGGAATTCTGAAGAGTCGTGATCTCTTAACGACCTCTTATACGTCTCTAGTCGTACGGCGGTGCGGAACGTTTCGTCCAGCGATCTGGGCTCTCTCTCACGAACCTTAAGGGACAGCTCGCTATCCGTCATCGCGTCGAGGAATGCGTCCCTGGCAATTGCCTCAGTGGTTTCGCTAGCGGGCGCTGGGTAAGCTAACGTCACCAACCTTCGAATGTCATGTAGAAGGTCTGCGAGGCTTTCCCTGTCTCTCTGTCGCCGGCACCTCAACTGCGTGCGAAAAGTTTCGGCCTGAGACTCGTGTCCGTAGCGTTGGCGCAATCGTTGTGTGAGGTCCTCGTAAGTGTAATCTGCGCGAGAACCAAAATCCCAGAGGAGCTGGACTGCTGACTTTTCCAAGGAACATTGGAGGAAGTCAGTCTTCTCCCCTCATCGTCCACTGATTGTGGTTCGCACAAACTTCAAATTGCTTCAGGAAAGATTCCAGGAACCTGTTCCGTCGAATTTTCCAGGCTTCATAAACTGCTTCCTGGCGGATGGACGGTTTCCAAAAGGCGCGAGAGGAATCGCCTCCTTAGCGACGGATTCGGTCTCTCGTTGATGGGTTCGTCAAGCAACGACATCTCATCAGGTTGACGTCTACGACAGGCGTGATAGGACATATCCAGCGCCGAGATTCGGTCGAGGGTAGGCGGTTCCGAGGCGAACGAAGACTTCGGAGGTTCCTCTTTGGCAGCTTGTTCCACGAACCAACCATCGTCGACGTCGATCAAGTTGTAGCGATTGGACGGGCGTTCATCGGACTCCATGTGAGGGGATAATTATTACGCAATGATAAGATTCAAAAATGCAATTTTAAGTATATAATGTGCGCATACACAACGGGATAACGCAACTGTGTCCTCAGATAACCATAATAAACTCACAAGCCACGGACCCCACTTCTGGTACCAATTTGTGGCGAAATCCCCAAACACTCTAGGAGAGTTAATTAGAAATTTGGCCGAAACACTGGGTCCCCACCCGGTCTGGCGTGGCCTGGCTTGTGAGAAGACAACATTTGAAGAGTTTTTAGGACTTTATTCGAAAATGTCAAACAAAACTTATCAAGGTTCACTTATCAATAAAAGCAGAGGGTCAATGCAACGAAACGTCAAACTAAGAAGCGCAATATCATGAAGAATTCGATGAGTTACAATCATAAATGATGCGACGAAGATTTATTTCCATGCAACGAAATATTAATCAAAAGAGCACCAGACTGCAAGGAATTGGCGAGTTACAACCGCAAATGGTGCGACGAAGAACTATTTCCGTGCAACGAAATATTAACCTGAGAGCACAAAACTGCAAGCAATTGGTGAGTTACAACCGTAAATGGTGCGAAGAATGACTCAGTTGAACTACTTGTCAAGAACGTCTTATCATCATCTATGGCGAAAGTTAAAAGAACTTAGTATTCTAGTTATGAAGGACGATCGTTTATGAAGCGACGATGCATCTAGGTAATCTTATCTATGACTACAAAGGCGAGCGCCTAAACCTTTTAATGTCAGACAAAGTTAACGAATCACAAACATCAATGAGGCGACGAAGCATCTAAACGAGCGTCTCAAGAATGACTTATTATTCACTATAACGAAGAAACAGCGAAATACTTATATGTCAAGACTATACGACTTAGAGAGCGCCTGAAATAGTGAAAAGAACAAACAACCTTAACTGTTCGACAAACCAGAAGAAGTCACCGTCCTCGAACTGAAGCACAAACGTCTACAATTACAACAGCACGGCATAAAAATTAAAGTTAAACTTACGCAAAACAAGCCCTAAATAGGGCTGATCCGCGAGAGCATGTGCTCTAAACCGGTAAGGCCCGGCAGCCGACACTCTGATGAGAGTGCTCTTGATGCTCCGATGGAAGCGATAACCGGTTAGGCCCGGCAGCCGACACTCTGATGAGAGTGCTTTTTGCCCCGATGGAGGCGATAACCGGTAAGGCCCGGCAGCCGACACTCTGATGAGAGTGCTTTTTGCCCCGATGGAGGCGATGACCGGTAAGGCCCGGCAGCCGACACTCTGATGAGTGCTTTTGCCCCGATGGAGGCGATAAAGCTCTGATGAGAGCGTTCAGCCGAGCCCGGCTCTGCAAGCGATGGCTCACAGGAGTCCGTAAAGAACTGAAGAACTGAGCGCGTTCTCGTGTTTATATAGCCTCTGGAACAGAGCAGCAGAGGAAGGAGGCTTCAACCAATGAGAAAGCGACAGTGATCGGAGGTATGGGACCTTGCCCAATGGAAGCCGAGGTCTGAAATTTTGATCACGTGACCAAGGAACGGAGCGTTCTGATTGGCCATAATGCTAAATGTCCATTGACATTTCAATAACAAATATCTAAATAATTAATGCGAACTGAATCTTAAATATTACAAAATCGGAATCAGAAAGTCGTGGGCTTTCGACTGATAGTTTATATGAGCCTTAACGTGGCCTAGAAGCCGCAATTCGAGAGATCGGATTTTAGCAAAACCACGTTAACACCGACGGCACAAATGTGGCCATAATTAAATAATCGTCCTAAAAATCTTAATTACATATACGATTACATAATAATAAACCGTGCATTGTCCTATACGACTGGTTTTGTGCAAAAATATGTACATAGCGCACAAAAAGGGAGTGTAGAAACGGCGCATGGCCATGAACAAAAATCGTTCAAAGCTCTCGAAATATGTGGTCCACAAGCTTCAAAGTCACTTTCGCTTGAGGGCAGAATTATTTCTGATCGTATTTCAGGGATTTCATAGGCGGATGGCTAACATTTGTTTAAAAATGAGAGTTTTGAAATCATAATGTATAAGAGCGTATCGGGAGAACCCCGTAGGAGCGCGGCCAAGAAAAACCGTAGATTAGCGTAGCCGCGTATATAACTATACTAAAGAATGCAAATTCTCCACATGATGAAACGAATTAAAACCACATATTGTTGTGTGCCTATCTTTGCTGTGTCAAACCGTACTAGAATACTAGAATTGTCAATATATTCTGTCTCAATTTTTTCTAGAGCTTTCGAAATGCCACGAAAAATAATGAGCCATTTGAAACAACACTATACAAAGCCTTTCAGAAATCTATTCTCTGTCAAATGTCTAAAAAATCAATTGAGAGATAAGATGGCGCTTAACCTTCTTGGTGTTAGAATAATTGTGAAAATGACGTACCAAAAGTGTTATATTATATATTTTTGAGGCGAAACGACGTTATTACAATATTAGGCCTAACCCTAATCCTAGCCAATGGCTTAGCCTTTAGGGATTCAAACGAAATTTTACAGACACAAAGATACCTTAATCTATGTCATAAGTGCAAAATTTCATAAGAATATATTCACTCCTTTGAGCACTTTTCAACGTTTGCGATTTGCCTTTACTGCGTTTATATTAACCCTAACCCTAGGCAATGGCTTAGCCTGCACCGATTCAAACGAAATTTTACTGACATAAAGGTACATCAAACTATGTCATAAGTGCAAAATTTCATAAGAATATATTCACTCCTTTGAGCACTTTTCAACGTTTGTGATTTGCCTTTACTGCGTTTATATTAACCCTAACCCTAACCCTAGGCAATGGCTTAGCCTGCACCGATTCAAATGAAATTTTAATGACATAAAGGTACATCAATCTGTGTCATAAGTGCAAAATTTCATAAGAATATATTCACTCCTTTGAGCACTTTTCAACGTTTGCGATTTGTCCTTACTGCTTATATATTAACCTACCGAAAATGGTATTGGCAGATGTGTGAATGGCTAGCACTTTTGAATGGCAAGTGAAGAGGACCTGGAAATCACGTTTTTTCCAAAAATTAGGGCACTATCTCTTGTATATCAAAAGTTCTTGGCATTCAGATTTTTTCGGTTGTATTCTCTATTGTTTAAATTTGACATTTTTAAACTACTGAGAATGGTATTGGCAGACGTGTGAATGGCTAGCACGTTTGACAGGCAAGTGAAGAATACCAAGTAATCAAGATTTTTCAAAAATTAGGGCACTTTCTCTTGTATATCAAAAGTGCTTGGCATTCAGAATTTTGCCTGTGGTATTCTCTTTTGCTTAAAATGGACTTTTTTATCAAGGTGCTCTTTTACCTGTCCCAAATGTCTACGTCACCGCCAATGCCAAATATTTCCCGCTTTTCTCAACGTAAATTTAGTTACTCTGAAACTGATATCTTGCCCGTATCACATACGGGATTAATGCTAAGGAGGTTAAGAGAGCTGGTTTCTTCTATTACAGGCTTTATAGACCACAAAAATATTATAAAATTGATACCCTGTTTGAAATTGGACAAGGCAAGGACTAGTGCTACAGTAGGCTATAGATATGCAAAAATTCAGAAGCGTGATGAAACGAATTAAACCCACATATTCTTGTGTCCCCATCTTTGCTGTGCCAAACCGTACTAGAATTGTCAATACATTCCGTCTCAATTTATTTCTAGAGCTTTCGAAATGTGAAACATAATGAGCCATTTGAAACGACACTATACAAAGTCTCTCAGAAATCTATTCCTGTTGCGCCCCCCATGACAGTTATGCGATCCGTTGTGTAGAAGTCTGAATAATTTGATTGTTTTTAGACAGTGCTGTCTTACGAGTATGGCCTGCTGTCTTCAAAGATCATGTTTAGCCATCGTCATGCCAACTGGTCGGTGGATTCGGTGTGGAAGTTCATTTAGGAGGAAAATGCTGAGACGAGAAATGGACGACACAGTGTTTCAGTACGCTGGAGACAATGTCAAGTACGCAGACAGACTTTACGGCTGGGGCTGTGCTGCCACTGGAGCCCTTGGTACGATAAAGTGCAAAGCATTTTGAGTGAATATGCGCTCACATTGGTTCTTATTCATATTGGTCACTTAGCAAGTAACATAAACAGACGTTATATTATATGGTTCAAAGTTGACAACATGACTGGTGATGAAATGTGAGCACATTCAGACAGTTTTAGCCTTTACGACGATTTTTGTCCTGCAATAACGCTATACTACTTGCAAAAATATAGAGTTAAATCACGTCTCAGTTCCTTTCTCTATTCTTCACAGTCTGCCTTCTTACTGCTTCCTCACTCCCCTGCTGCCTGTTCTCTGGAATTAACCTGGTCTCTAGCAGGAGTGTAATCTATTTATGTTTTTGAGAATTAGACTTGGTGCTATAGAATTTCATAAATAATAATAATAGTAGAAATTTCAGACATGCTTGATATTTACTCTCAAAGTCTGGAAATGTGCATGCAATTTCGTGAGTGCTGTCTATTGGGATCGAGGGAAGGTAGCAGAGCTGTCTGATGTGTTTTATTATTAAGTACTGCTTTTATGTTTTGAGGGTTGAAGACACTGATAAAGCCCGAAAGGCGTCAGAAAGTGCGTTTGACACAGTTGACTCCATTGAGAATTGACTTCAGTCACCATCACAGGGTCAAGGTCAGTGACTGTCCAAAATCTCTCTTCATAGTCAGCAGTTAAAATGTAATTTTGGGATTTAATTATTTGGACATTCTGTCATAAAGTGAATTTTGATATGAATTTGCGTGTTTTTAAACTCTAGATAAGTTTATATTTTAATTTTTAACAATATCATATCCAGTTGATTTCAGTAATATGACGAAAGACCCCGTTTGTGAAACTGTAGTAGAGAGGAGGATGAAATTTTAATAGAAAGGAGGTGCTGTTTGATTTAGCTGCCATAGAATTTTTTTGCCATTTTTCTTGGTTGATGTGAGTGGGATGAATGATAAAATGGAACTGTGCTGTGTGCAGGTGAAGCATGTGTCGTGTGGTTATGGTTTCACATCGTATTTATGTCAAACACCAGAGGGAAAACATCTACTCTATGGCACTGGTCTCAACACAGACTCCCAACTTGGCTATCAAGAATTTCCCAGAAAATCTGGTGAGATTTACTTACTTATTGTACAATTGTTTACTTCAATAACCTTTTAGACATTTGATCTTGTTCTAGATATTGTTTTTTTATTGACCAGACAACGTTTTTAGCTTTTGTTAACGCAGGTATTTTGATGTGAATTTTGTTGAATGGATTTAATCATGCAACTGAAACTGTGGAGTTGTAATTTAATGGAATTTTAAGCTAATTGCTGTATTCATTGTCTTGAATTATATTTTGCTTTTTAGGCAGAATACTGGATTACATGATTGAACCCGCATCTATCAGCTTGCCTTTATCCAGTCCAAATAAAACAAACCTTACGCACGTCGCTTGTGGCCGGGCTCATTTAGTTGTTGCTACCGATAAAGAAGGAGGTGAGGAGCAGATGCTTAAGTGAAAGCTACAGATTGGACTGAATAGTGTTGAGAATAGTTTGGTTGGTGCTGTTAAAAGCAACATCGTGCAGATGTGTGCTTGCTTTCTGTGAATTAAATTGTGACTTCTGGAAGAAAGTGAAGAAGAGCTTCAGAGTTCAGACTGAAAATTTTCTTAATATTTCCAACATTGTTTTGTTAGTTATTTCTGTATTGAGTTTAGAACCACTGAAAATTGAAATGTGCTGCAGCATTTTTGTGAATGACATTGGCATCTAACATCCTTCTCCCATTGAAACCTGTATTTTTTGGAAACAACTTAGTTTGCCATTTTGTTAGACCACATAGGACAATCAATTTCTTCCTAGTTCTTTAAGAAATTCTTTTTGGTGTAATCTACATTTTGACCCACTATTGTCCATTTTTGAAAATTGTTTTTTTAAACACTGATTGGCAGTTTAATAATGTGTTACTGATTGATCAACTAAACTCTGGGATTTTTCATTCTTTTTGCTTTGTATTCACCTATTGAACATCCCTGTTCAGATTTTGGAATTACTCTTTTACCAGTGTTTTCACTGATTGTCTGTTTCTTTGGGTGTGTTTGTAGTGTTTACTTTGGGGCACAACGCTTACGGTCAGTGTGGCAGAACAATCGTTGAAAATGAATCGTATCGGTAAATAATTCTTCTCTGAGTCATATCTTTGTTCTTTTAATTCTGACTTTATATTTATTGTCTTTTATCCTTACACTTGATCTCTTATACAATACAAGATCGCTTTATTAAATTAACCTTGGCAAAATGCAAGGTCCAAGCATAATACATAATAATACATAATAATAATATAATAATAATACCTTATGTATCAAATACAAATCAAAAGTTATTAGAAATTAAAATTCTCCATCTCCTACTGCATACTGATTTATAAGAATCATTTGTTGTTGTTGATATCTAGCTCTATTTACTAGTTTCATTTAATAAATCATTGTGTTTTTATGAAATCATTCACTGATACACGATCAATTTCATAAGTTCTGGATGTCTATTTGTAGAGGCAGTCAGGTTATAAACAAGGTCCCTTTTACGGAACCGATTAAACAGGTTTGTCTTTTGCATATACATTACTCTGCAGAACAATGTTTTTTCTGTATGAAGCCTGTTTTTGCTTCACTTTACATTAATTTACCATCAGAACCATTTGCCCTGTACTCACTGTTGGAGGTTTTTATTTCTATCATCTTTTAGATTTCACTTTGTCATTTGGAGTGAAGGTTGTTATCTTCTCTGCTGTAGTTCTGTTTGCTTGTAATTTGAATGTTCAGGTTGTATGTGGTCAGGACCACACCTTGCTGTTGACAGATTCTGGACAGGTGTACAGCTTTGGACTGGGCTCAGATGGACAGACAGGTAGGTGGTGGTCATTAATGAGACAAAGCGTTTAAAAAGAAAACCTTTTGATTTAGATATTTATCATACATGACAACATTACAAGAGCAGTCTCTATTGTTTCGTCCAAACAGAATCTAAAGATTGACTCACTTAATTAATTCCATAAATAAGTACTTTGCCCTTTAATCTTCTGACCCAATTCTATAACATTTGTAGAAAAATTGTGCATGTACTGTATGCTATCTTAGGTCAATGATTTTATTATATGTTGAAAGCAGTTTCTTTAACAGATATTATAATGCTTGCAAACTAGTTTGCTGTGTGTTGGTTTCAACGAGTTTAATGTGTCTTGTTGTGGCATTTTGTTTTTTAGGTTTAGAAACATACGAAAACATCAGCTCGCCTACTCTGGTCAAAGGTGACATCGAAGGAGAAAAAATAGTCAACATATCGTCTCGAGCGGACACCGTTCTCGCTGTGTCCGGTGATTTCTCAATTCTTCTGAGAAGTGTTGCTGAACTTTCTTAAGACTGTTTATAATAATGTTAAAAATTCCATCTCATTTGGTCACTTCCTTTTGAGGCATTTATTCTGGACCAATGGTTATCAGTGCAAAGAATGAAGCCACCCGAGTCTCTTTTTCCTAACCAAGGCATAAAATACACTACTTAATACAAATGGTGCTTAATCTGCTCCATATGACTGACATGCATGAATGTCATTCATTCACTCTGCATTACTTCATGGATTGGTTGCTTCTGGCTAAGGAGTGCATCAATGAAACTTCATATGCATTTCTTTCTATGTCATTTGTATACAATCTGATCATATGCTTGTTGTTTACTTTATGCTGTTGTAATGTACAGTACAGCTAATGGATCTGTGTTGTGTTAATGTAGATCGGGGTGATTTGTTTGGCTGGGGTAATTCTGAGTATGACCAGCTGAGTGTTGTCATTGGTGACCGCATTCAGTTGAACGTACCCTGTCATCTTCCGTTTGGTAATGCGGTTGGAAAGGTCAAAAAGGCGGCTGCAGCGGGTTCAATGTGTGCCGTTCTCAACGGTAAGTGAATTTCCAGACTGAATCCCCTTTAAAACTTCACTGATATAGTATAAATAGCTTCAAAAAGTAGTAGTAGTAGTAGTAGTAGTAGTAGTAGTAGTAGTAGTAGTAGCAGTAGCAGTAGTAGTAGTAGTAATAGTAGCAGCAGTAGTAGTAGTAGTAGTAGTAGTAGTAGTAGTAGTAGTAGTAGTAGTAGTAGTAGTAGTAGTAGTAGTAGTAGTAGTAGAAAGAAAATCAATTTTAACTCCATTTCTTGTGTTGGCTGGAACATGAGAAAATATACTGGAAACTTCTTTATCTTGTCAACGTGCAATAGTGGAACATTTAATCGTTAATTGCTGTCAAAATTATGCTTAGACATCGCTAGTAACCGACAATACACAGTCCTCCACATATGGTAAAAGTGTCAATAGAACAGCAAAGTGTTAGCTGTGAACTGACAATATGAAATTCCACAGAAACTGACGTGGCTTTTACATTTTTAACTGCTGCTTTTCATAGTTTTAAAATGTGTTTTTTGCTGTTTTGTTTTGTCTTTCAGAAAATGGAAGCGTGTTCACGTGGGGCTTCGGAATTCTCGGTAAAGGACCAAAGCTGGAGAAGAGTAAAACACCGGAACAAATACCGCAGTCGTTGTTTGGCTTGAACGATTTGAATCCAACGGCAAAAGTTGTCGACATAAGCTGTGGCCTGTATCACTTTGCAGCCCTTACGGGTAATTTGGCGGGATTGTTTGAAGTTTGGTTGATTAGAAATAAAATTGTTGAATGGATTTATCTAGAGTATAGTTAATGATCAAAAAACCTCTTGAGTATTGTTCTGTCTATTGGTGAGGGTGAAAGTTTGGCAAGGGTTGAGTTTGGCGGCTTAATGAATACAATGCTCATTACAGATAACTGAAGGTCTTTGGGGTGCATTATAATAGTGGGGGGGATAGAAGTTGATTGATCGAGCGGATACCAGTGAGGGACTGAGTTTTTTGGTGAACAAATGAACTTTGTAATATATTCAGTGTATAAATGAGCAGGTCGGCTACGAGAAACTGTCAACTTGTAATGGAATTTCTAAGCTAGTAGGTTGCGTCGGTGTTTAGATCAATTGATCAATAATCACGATCTAAGATCACAGTACATGATCTTTGATTTGAATAGATCACTTTTTACTAGTGATCTTTGCCCTGATTTTAAATCAGTTTTGTAAATTTTGATCCATTATCAACAGAAGATCAAAGATCAAACTGCTGGGTTGGAGACAAAAGTCACGGGAGCGGGATTGGCCATCGCAGGGTATTGAGTAAAATGGCGGGACAAGGTCAACTATCAGGGGTCAGATGATCATGCCCTACAAAGTTGCATGTTACAAAGTTCCCTTCACCAGACATGCAGATGACAGGTTAATGGGCTGATTATCAACACCGATGTATTCATCGGGGGGACTCAGGGGAGGCTTGCTCAGTTGCAACTGGTGTAAACAGTCGGTCAAGATAGAGGCCTATAAACGGTCAAACCGATAAATAAAGGAACTTTCTAGCTTGCAAAAGAGGTCATAATATGTCAGGGCAGAATTTTGAAAGTTATGGCGACGGCGAGCTGCCATCTTTGGCGACTAAATGAGTTATTTAGTATGAGTGGAAGGTTTGACCCATCAATGGCGAGAAGAAAAGTTTGTCTGACCGCAAAGTTTGGCGTCTGCTCATGCTGAAAATGGTTTGCCGTGTAGTTAATGATCAAATACTAATCCATGAATATTGTACTGTCTTCAACTGATAGCATCAGATTTCCAACTGTTGAGACTGCCCCATGACCAGGTCATTTCAGATATGTGAAGGTCTTTGGGGTGATATTATAAATATATTTGTATGAAGTTGATTGATCAGTGGTTAAAGTGATCTTGATCTTTTTTCATTTATACCAGTGATCTTTGATCTTGATGGAGATCAGTATTGTAAATGAAATATTCTCTTGCTAAATTCTAAAGCTGAGTAAATCAAGCATATGATGAGGACTGTATGATTGGTATGAAGACCTGGTACTACTGGTCACAGCACTTGTAATGGAGGCTGCGGTGTCAGCATTCAACTTAAATGGCCATTGCTTTGGAATAGATAAATGTGTATGAGAAACTACTTTGATTACATGGCTGCTACCCGGGATAGTTACCTGTGAGTACATGACTACCCATCTTTTAATTTTTATCTGAGAAATTTGATCCAGGCAAAAATTTTATAAAGCAGTTTTATACCAGTGTGTGTGTGTGTGTGTGTGTGTTTGTGATGTACGTTATGAACATGTTTTGCTTCAGATTCTGGTGCATTATATGTTTGGGGAAAGAATAGAACAGCTTGTTTAGGCTTGGGACATGTTCTTGATCAGTTTTTCCCTTACAAGGTTAGCAAAAGGCAATGCTAGTAACTAATATACTGTACTAAGTACCCCTGTAGATTTTGATGTTAATGGATTGGTACTGGTCAGTGTTAATATTGATTGAAGAATCCATTTAAACTAAATTAAATAATTTTAAAATTGTAGAATCAATTTTTATCTAAATGGTTACGAATTTCTCTTTATTCTTATTTTAGTTTCACTGATGTTCAATCCTGCAATAAGAGGTTTTCATTAAAGTTTTGAAAATTATCGGAGCGTAAATTGAAGTTTCCGCGTGATTCTGTTTTAGGTTCAAGTCCCGGCGGAAGTGAAGTCGATTGGTTGTGGAGTTGATCACATGATCGTTATGTGCAAATCATTTGGATAAAGGAATTTGACGATTAGGATAACGAAACTGATTTACATAGTAGTCTGCTTAGCGCAGAATAAAGATCAATCCAGTCGATGAACTTCTTTGGCGCCACTGTCAAAATGCATAGGTCATCAGTCGTTGGCGCACAAAATCCAATCCGAATTTGCGGTGGCGTAGCCAGCATTACAGACTAGGGGGGAGGCACATCGACATTTTCTGCCAAAACGGTTGACAGGTAAATGGAGGTAGTTGTTTCAAGCGCTTTGAAAGTCTGGTGCGTTCTCGGTCTGAGACTACCCCTACCCCACCCCTACTAAACGGTTTGAATGAATCTCACGACCGCTCTCGGCCCGAATATGGAGCGTCATTTCACACTTTTCGGGTCAATTTTTCAATTTTTGCGATTTTTCGACCTGACGAGTTTAAAGTTGATGACCTTTTTTGCTTGCAGTCCTTTTATATTAGTTACTTCAGATTTTGCATCATCAATTCCAAATGATCATTTTTGCACATTAATACATTTAGAAAAGAACAATGCCCCCAGCCCCACCCAAATGACTGGAGGTCGGGCCGTGGCTATGCCAAATTACAGTGCATCATCATATTTGACATGCATTTTGAAAAATCTGTATCTACCGGCAGTCCCTACTGAACCACTTTAAAATGTTATATTATATAAAAGTCCTCTATGTGTTGAAAATTCCCATGCCTGCAATGTCTTAGTATAAAAGTCCTGCTCCCCTTGTTCGAGTGTCCTTCCCAATTTTTTTATGCTCAGTCCTGTTCGAGTTTTTGACAGGCTATATGGTTGCCATGCAAATATTGCATCGGTTTTTGTCGCAGATACGGTATTCATTTATTAACTTTTTCTTTCACATATTAGGACTCGGTCAGTCGGTGCATTGAGTGCTGTTCTTGTCTGCGTTAAAATTACCATAGAGGGAGTCCTAAGATACAGTAGAAACCCATTAACATGGAACATGTAACATTGATGTTAGCATAAGTACTTTTGTGTTGGCGTAATTCAAGTTTAACGGAGTTTTACATGTAGGCCTAATACATTTTTGCCGATCGAGTGTAGGTCCATCGGCCAGAGTTGCAAATTTCACAGCGACCATGAGAGCAAAACAGAAAGCCAAAATACATTTGAATGTTTCTAAGAGTGTGGTTCGATTATAATTGTCAGTTTTCGTGTACTGCAAATTAATTTCGAAATACTTCTGCACGTCATCCGTACCACACTGTTTAGACCATGATAGCAGGGCCGTCGAGAGAAATTCCGGGCCCCTGGGCAAAACAGTCAGGGGCCCCCAATCCCCCCCCCAACAAAAAAATTATGCAGGTCAAGTGTGAAGAAGTGGCGACGACCTTGTTTTGCTTGTCAGACTTTTCAGGCTTTTTTTATTTTTCAGGCTTTTTTTATTTTTCAGGCTTTTATTGAGACGTGACGCAAACTAATATCCGGTTAGATAACTTTCTTGCGGTACCCACCCGCGGGGCCCGTGGACATTTGCCCACTGTCGTCTCTCGGCGGGCCTGCATGCATAAGCCTAATAGTACCTATCAGTGCGATTATAGTGAATGCATGTGTACTTTTAACCATTGTCCGAACGCGTATACTTTCCAACCGAGAAAAGAATGATTCACCAAAGAACAATAGACCTACATGTAGACTACTCATCGCTGACTGCTTCGTGAACCGATTACTCATTTTGTTATGACCATTATTATGGGTCGTCGTTATCTTTCTTCGAATTGTGCCCTGATCATATTGGTAGGCCTAATCCCGCGCCACTAGATTTCTCCCGTAGTTGCAGTACTTTTTTGCCTTTTAATTTGACATCCGTTTTGTCGAATTATCCGAAGGCGGATACTGCCCAGGCCTGTATGTCGTGTCTCGGTGTTAATTGAGTTCCTGGTTGGAAGGGTGCTTATCGGAGGTTTGGATAGTTTGGCTGGAAAATTGGAAACAAAGTAGGGACAGAAAATACGCCCATAAATTGCATGTTGGGATGGCAAAATCGACCCAGCTGCCATCCAATCCCCATTCAGCAGGCAGCAGCAGGACCTTGTCGTCTATGACGCCTTGCATTGGCGTTGCCACTGGGGGACCCGGGGGCGGCCTCCTATTCGGATCGTGACCGGTCGTGAGATTCGTCCAAAACCGGCGAGTGGTTGGAGGAGGAGGGAATAAGCAGTACTGTTGTGCTGCTTTAGATCGAGGAAAACGCACCAGACAACAGCAGTACTTACATTTTTTTTTAGAAATCCACGAGGGGCCAGGGGACCCGTGCCCCATTGAGTGTCTGCCCCCAGTGGCCCCCAGTTGGGACTCTATACTTAATGCTACATACATTAAACAACAAATGGTTGCCCCCCCCATGATTAGAAGTTGCCACCCCAACGCCCCCCACTTGCCAAATCCTAGAGCCGCCACTGGACAACAGACTTTAAAGCGTTTGAGAGGGCGACCTTTTTTGCTTTTTGGTCATCAAGACATTTGGTCCGAAAATTGTGGAAGTGCACCCACCTATTTTAGAATCCTGGCTACGCCACTGACCTTTGAACCTATAATTCGACCTCTGTGCTCTAGCGATAGGAGCGTCTGCATTACTAAATAAAGTGCATTCAGGGAAAATAATTGAGCGTTGGTTTTATTTTTCCCCGGTGTTTTGACAAGCAATGGGTAGGGGTAGTTGTAGTAGCAACGCACGCAGGTCGTGCAAAACAATGTGTTGTGCTTTCGGTTTAACAGAGGGCGTAAGAGTCGCCTGTAACGCTATTTCGCCAGGTCTAAGCTTCTTTTGACGCGAATACGTGTCAATTTGTCAAAGGCTGGTCTTATCTGACGAAGTTTTTGTTTAATTAAAAACAACATTTTCTGAGAGACAGCTTCTTTAGCCTGCCTGTGGATGGCAATTTTTATTATTTAAACAACGTTCCCTCTAAATTAGCTGCGCAATTGTGCAGCCGCGCAGAGAAAATCATCCAGCCGCGCAAAAGATTTTGACTGCCGCGCAAATTTTTTTGACATGCAACTAATTTTTAAACAACTGTCTGCATTCAGTGGCAGCTCCAGGATTTGGCAAGTGGGGGGGCGGCGTTGGGGTGGCAACTTCTAATCATGGGGCCGGGGCCAACCATTTGTTGTTTTGTATATAGCATTAAGTATAGGGTCCCAACAGAGGGCCACTGGGGGCCAGGCATTCAATAGGGGGTACGGGCCCCCGGGCTCCCCCTGTGGAGCCGCCACTGTCTGCATTTAGAGAAAACAGCGCTACAAATACAGAAGATTCTCGCAACCTCATGCACATGCTATATAAAGGTTTGGCGCCACTGACGGGCATTTAACGAAGCGATCTTGTATTTTGTTGTATTGCACGCGGGTGACGCGCGGGCTTGTCGCCGTGCAGAGCCCGTGAGTTTTCACCGCGTGAATAATACACATTCTTCTGTTACTATCCACAGCTGAGTCGCTTGTTGCAGAAGCAGCCGAAGTTTCTCCCGCGGCCGGGACTTGAACCACAGACCTCAAAATTGGCCGACTAGTGCGCTAACCACTGCTCCACCGCGCACCCTAAATCAGACGAGGCTCCGGTAAGGGGCCATCCATACATTACGCATGCCAAAATTCAAAATTTCAGATCCTCTTCTCATGTTGCAGCCCGTACATTTTTTATTCCCTATGAATATGTACAAATGAGCTTATCCCAACCCTGTGTGAAAAAGTAATTTTTAGCCATAATCACAAGGCGTACAGTTGACTAAAGCTGCTACAGCTAAAAAAACAATAAATGTAATTTAACGAGTACAAGCGTGTGAACTGTTCTCGTGGCCAATTGCCTGCCCGTGAGAAAGTAGTTGTGTTCATATTTAATGTGTGTAATTTCAACCAGTCTTCTGCCTGAGCTGTTGGTTTTTTAGAAATTGTTACGTATGCGACAATCATAATGCCCAGGACATATGGCGCATCAAATCCAAATCGATTTAGAGCCAGGTCAGTCTGGAAAGATCAGTCAGAACAGCGGAGGAGCAATATATAAGGGGAGATAAGCCAAATAAGTAATACTGATATATATATATATATATATATATATATATATATATATATATATATATATATAATGATCAACGTCTTGGAAATGCGGTCTTTCCAGAGAGTTAAGTAGTCAGGGCTAACCAGATATGTTCATTTGTTCTTGAAAGTTTAAGATCAGCGACAGGATTTTGCACAAAAATTCACACGGTGGTTTTTTTGCACAAAACCTTTGAACTTTGCACAGAAACCAGCAAGTCTTAGAGGGAACATTGATGGCGGCAAATGTAGGCCTATCTCTATTTCTGACAATAAGTGTATGCTGTATATATATTGCCAGATGTCGAATCCTGAACATTAACATTAAATAGGCGTAATATGATTGTTCTAGTCACAGAAATATTAACACGAGAACAGGATAGAATCCTATAATATGATGCCTTACACAAGAGCTTTGAGCCAGAAGATGCAAATTTGTTGCAGTGCGTTAAAAATGCAGACAGGTCGACCCTAATAGAAAGATAATTAGGTCTATTAATAGCATATGTCTATCACGCATTGGTTTATTAGTCAGTAATAGACCAGCGTTTGTTGGCCTGCAGCCGTTTGCTAATACAGCTACTGCGCTGTTGTCAGGATCTGTCGTGGCCCTGCTGCCCATATAGGCACCCATCCTCTCTTCCCGTTTAGTCAGATATGAAAAAGTGACGAAATTGATGGTCAACGTCGTTTTCGGATACGTGAGTGTTTAGTCCATATCGTCTGTTCATCTCTGTTTCTCGCCATGAATCCATCGCGTCTTATGGGATGGATGGAGATATTGATGACAGCATTCAGCCTCTTGGATGCTATTAATGGTAAGCTGGTTTACGCATTATTTGTACAGCATAAAGACCAGTATTTGAATAGCCTATTTTTTCTTTTCAATCAATCAATCAATCATAACATCAATCTAATCCAAGCATAGGCTTAATCATAGATGAAAAACGGGATCCTATGTCTTCCGCTTTCCTTAGCTAAATCTAGTCTCTAAAAAGTGGGGTGGAGTGGGGGGGGGACTCGAGCCTAGCGGATTCATAGAAGTTTACGCCTATGAATACAATCTAATAGACTAATATAGTCCCGTCTAGTCTAGAAGATTACTCTATAACACAATTATACAGGATAACAAAGCACGGCATGCTTAACCAATTAAACCAATTCGATCAAAGATAAGCGCCATAAGTTGTTGCCAAATAAAGCTGAACTATATAGGCTCTCTCTTTCTCTCTTTCTTTCTTTCTCTCTCTCTCTCTCTCTCTCTCTCTCTCTCTCTCCGTCTCTCTCTCCGTCTCTCTCGTCTCTCTCTCCGCGTGTATAACCAATAACAATTTTTACCAATAAACTCTTGCCTAACTTTGCTGCTTAACGTTTTAAAACGGGCCTAAAGCCCTAAATATTAGGCTTTAAAGATTTTGACCTAAATCGCATATGCACTTCATGTTTGGAATTAAAATCGATAAATATAGACATGCAGTGGAAATTGAATATTTCCTGTGAATTTTTTTCTTATCTACAGTGTAGGCTCACTTATATTATGGTGTCAAAATTCTTTAATCGGCAGAGGATTTGATCATTGTAGCCCTCGGCGAAGACGTTGTCTTTCTGTCTAAACCGAAGAACGTAGCGGTAATCGCTGGACAAAGGATGGAGATGGAATGTCGAACGGATAACGAATCTAAAGTAGCGGCCTGGTATTTCGCACCATCAGCGAGTAGGCCTAATACACCGCCTGTGACGTTAGTTGTGGACACAGGAACGAAGAATCAGTTCAGCGAAAATGTTTCTTCTGAATTTGGAGTGGATTTCGATGCAAATGGTTCTGGTATCATCTATTTGAATGTGACCACAATGAACGACTCCGGGCTGTATACATGCGAAGTCGAAGCTAATTCTAATGTCATGAAATTCAGTGCGCAGTTAATTGTCTTCGGTAAAATATACTTTTGATATTGATTATTATCAAACTTGTCGTATTTCTGAATCGTCCACTGCCGTTTTTTCGTATCCAAGATTCTCATAAGACATATTTGATTAAATATTAACATTATCATTAGGCCTATGCTAACATGCTAACAGCAGAGCAGCAGCCAGCAGCAACAGTAATAATTTGCTACTAAGTACACTGTGGCTATACGTTAAGATAAATAAAATTGTTTAATTTATGCTTATCCCGGATGGTAGAAAACATTAACGAATTAATTGTTTCCGAGTTGCCAAGACACGCATGAAAGTTACAGATAGTGAATTGCTTTATTTTCATTTACGATCTAGAACCTCCTCTCTGCGGTACGAATAATTTAGCTGGAAATGTCAGCGAAACCTTCTGGATGCAATGCAGAGTTCGATTCAGAGGCAACTGCACACCTGTGGTGGAATGGACGAAATACATCACAAGCAACGGGACAGAAATTCCGGTGGCAGATGGAAGTGAAACCGTCATTGGAAATGGGTCCGTTATTTCGACGCTGACTGTCATGAACGGTCGCTCGATTTTCTCGGCGTCTCGTTCTATTCCTTCAAGATTTTCTTTTTTCAGATGAATTCGAGTGGGAAAGGAAATGCCTCGAACAATCCGGAATTCAGATACAAGTTTCCCGTAGATTCAGTTGTTTTCCTGTCTACAGTCTCTCCTGTCTCTCCTATTAGGCCTACCATCGATGCGTCTATCAGCAAAGAAACGACGACAGGTCAGTGAGAACATTTCCTTTTGGAAAAAAACGTTTCTGAACAAAAAAATACAACAAACCACTAGGACACAGTCCTGTACACTCGAAAACATTCGGTTCATGAGCAGGGCGTAGCCAGGAATTTGATTGGGGATGGGGATAATGTGATGGGGTGGGGGTATAAATCTTAAACACTTTAAACATCTTTAATAACACCGATATACTCTCCGTCGCTACGCCCCTGTTCGTGAGATCTAAGCATCTGTTTATACATTTTCTTGAATTATATATTTTGATATGGGAATATATATATATATATATATATATATATATATATATATATAGGTAGGGTTGGATTCCACTTTTTCGTAAAATGTTTGCGCCTGTGTTCTGGATGAACCTGGTCTGTTACGGTTAGAAATTGGAGTACCCTTTATTGATTCCCAAAGGTATGAGAAATTATGCTTATAATTGCATATACATAATTACATATTGTAAATAAGGTAGCAGCAGGTTGTTACTTGTAGTCATTGTAAATAGTTGGTCGTCCATTTTCAGGACTTGTTGTGGAGACTGTGTATCTGATGATAATAATCGTCGTAGTCGGCGTTCTCTTCTTTGTTCTTTCTCTGGTGATCGTCCTCGTCTGTTGGATCTTCGTTCGTAGGAGAACGGCAGGTATAGGCTATTGTTGTCTTCACCGGAACGACGATTAATTCCTACTTAATTCCTACTTAATTCCTACTTAATTTCAAATTACGCTCTTGTTCTGTCACTCTAACATAAGCCGCAATTTTTACTGATTAAAAATACACAAGAGAATATTTAGAACATCTATAGCTAGCCGCATCGTTATTTATATTATCAAAGTTACTGAATACTTTTTGACTGAAACAGTTTTGGAATTAGATGAAAATAAATACTCGATGGGGGCTTCTTTAGTCGGAAATTTATTTACAGATGTTTAGAATTTCGGCGGGCGGGCGGGCGGGTGGGAGCAATGTTTTCTTCCCTGTATTTTCCTTCTGCTCCTCATAGACGGGAAGTACATTGCGACCCCGTTTCCATGCGTGTTTCGACGCGCAAATGAGTGCGTACAGTTCAGCAGAGTCTGATCTGTCTATTAACAATTACCAGCGTGGATGGCCAACATCGTTTCCTCTTACGAAAACGCCGATCGGAGATCAAGAGTCAACCGCCGATCAACGACCGATTGTCAACGACGAGAAACAGATGTCACCTCCTCAGGTACAGACTTCGAAGTCAACTTCTAATTGAAATGATTCTATTTATCTTTTTATAGGGCATATATATATATATGCAGTAGCGTGTAGAGGGAGGCGGGTGGGGCGGTGGCCCCGGGTGCAGACCAGGGGGCGTAAAAATTGACCTGATGACCTTTTTTCGCTTGGCGCACCAAATTTGGGGGCTGGTGGCCCCGGCCGGGCGCAGACCAGGGCAGGGGGCGTAAAATTGACCCGATGACGTTTTTTTTCTCGTGGGCGTACTTTGGACAACTTGGCCCCGGGCGTCGGCCACTCTCTACACACCACTGTATATATGCAGGGATGTTAGTCCTTGGCCTTGGTCGTGGCCTTAAAGACACCTTAAGGACAAGTTACAAGTCCTTGGTCCTGGCCTTGGGAGTTGAGTCCTTGGTCCTGCAGGCCTTGAGGGTTGAATCTTTGGTCCTGGTCTTGAGAGTTGAGTCCTTCTTTGTTAACAACCCCGTATGTGTGTATATGTATGTATGTATGTATGTATGTATGTATGTATGTATGTATGTATGTATGTATGTACTGTGGCGTATTTAGAATTTTGGTAAGGGGGCAGCCCATGGCGAGCGCGAAGCGCGAGCCTATAATGGGGTCTGCGGACAGGCTAGGCCAAGACCAAGGGGGGCATGGCCCAAATGGCCCAATGGTAAATACGCCACTGCCGACTGGGCTTCAATCGGTGCAAATATGAAAGCCCTACGACACCACAAATTTTCGCTCAAATTTCGAAAAAAACCCTGGACTATAGTCCATGAAAAATTTTCATGCGACCCAAAAATTCATGACGATTTTTCACCCGAATTTCTCTTTAGAACCCTCAAATGCTTTGCAGTGATGTCAGTGGACTAGAAAAATCAGTCACTTTCTACCTTATTAATGTGTCTATGTTGCAAAATATAATAATGGTGGCTATACATTGTATAGATTTTAAAACCTTTAAAGCAATCAGACACCTGATAGATATCCAAAATGCGGGTCCAGATTCCTTGTAGGCACCGACTGGCAGTGGCGTATTTAGAATGTTGGTAAGGGGGAAGCCCATGGCGAGCGCGAAGCGCGAGCCTATAATGGGGGTCTGGGGACAGGCTAGGCCAAGACCAAGGGAGGCCATGGCGCAAATGGCCCAATGGTAAATACGCCATTGGTACTGTATGTATGTATGTATATGTATGTATGTATATATACACAGGTATATATATATATATACAGGTATATATATATATACAGGGTGTCTATTTAAAAAAACCCCATTAGGAAAACTTTGATTTCTTAAAACTAAATATATTTTTATCAAAAATGCCACACTTGTGCAACAAGGAAGGTGGAAATATCAAAGTCAAACTTCGATTTTTTACTCAGTCGCAGCATGAAAGGCCTAAATATCTATAGCTTCACATAAATCGTATTTGATATTTAGGAATTCGACATAACGTTAAAAGTTTGATTTAAATCAAAATGGGTAAAAACAGAGAATTAAAACAATTAAGGTTAATTGGGTTCCGATCATCTGAACAATTGTGGTTTAGTTGAAACTAGATAATCAATAAAACGCCATGTAAAAATCATTTTTTTTAATATTCACAAAATATCCATCTTACAAGCAAATGGCAGAAAGGTGGGGAAATTTGCTGAACACGAGTGGAAATTTTGATAGAAATATATTTAGGAACTTTTTAAGAAATCAAACTGGGGTTTTTTTAGACAAATTCACATTTTTGGCATCGTTTATTATTATTATTATTATTATTATTATTATTATTATTATTATTATTATTATTATTATTATTATTATTATTATTATTATTATTATTATTATTATTATTATTATTATTATTATTATTATTATTATTAAACTAATTCGAAAACTAATCGGCTTAATAGGCATAATAATAGAATTTAATGTCATTATTATAGTATAACTAGAACTTAAATGATTTAGGGGCCGTCCATAAATAACGTCCCGCGATTTGGGCAGTTTTTTGACCCCCTCCCTCCTTTTGTCACAAGTCGTCACAAAATGTCAGACCCCATGAAAATGACGTCTCAACGCGTTAACCCCCTCTTTCTAATGTCAAAATTAAAGTTTCAATACACTTTTTCTTGAATGAAGAAATGAAGATATTGCAATGAATTCGTTTGAGAACACTCATTATAATTATTATTGGTTGAAGCGATATTCAGAACAGTTTTCAAATTATTTTTAAAGATTATATTATAAGTGTAAAATACGTTCAACTTTGCGGTAACATAGCATTGCGTTATTAATAACAATATTTAGTATTATGTGACGTCACATTTTTGGAAGCCCCATCCCCCCGTCGTCACACATCGTCACAAATGTTTGAACCCCCTTCCCTAAGTGCGTGAAGTCATTTATGGACAGTCCCTTAGAGGGATTTCTCATATGTTTCACTCATCCATCCATCCCTCTATAGGCAGTCTAGGGCCTATATTTAATCTTTTGTTTGTTGAGTCTGATACAAAGTGATATTTTCTAGTCCACAAAAACACAATCCGTAGAAATAAATGTCACAGCAGCTCATATTAATTATTAAACCTCAGTTCTTCATAATTATTGTGTACTATGGTCACTCTGTATATACTCACATATGTACAATCACTTTAGGCCTAGCCTATATAGAAATGATACAATAATATCAGTCCTAACTTCTAGTGCATGAGAGACAGGCGTCCCGTATTTTTTGGTGTCGTGTTTTCCAGCAGATGCGTCGATCGAACAGCGATGCAGACCCACGTCAGACGGATACACAGACGCCGATGACATCCAGGAAGGTCAGAGCACACACTCTCTCTCCCTCTATGTCCTTCTCTCTCTCTCTCTCTCTCTCTCTCTCTCTCTCTCTCTCTCTCTCTCTCTCTCTCTATCTATCTTTCTCTCTTTCTCTCTTTCTTTC
Organism: Metaphire vulgaris; assembly: GCA_018105865.1. Lineage (NCBI taxonomy): Eukaryota > Metazoa > Annelida > Clitellata > Crassiclitellata > Megascolecidae > Metaphire > Metaphire vulgaris. The sequence continues at coordinate 19,461,354 of CM030837.1, forward strand.
TCTCTCTCTTTCTCTCTCTCTTTCTCTTTCTCTCTTTTTCTCTTTCTCTCTCTCTCTTTCTCCTAGGTTCACGTTCAAAGTCCACTAAAGCCTTGTACAGTAACACAGGTTTTCATCTCTGAGTGTAGTATAGACCTATAAGCTTTTAAGTAGAAGTTGTTGTTAATTTTATTATTACTACTACTATTATTGTTATTATTATTATTATTATTATTATTATTATTATTTTATTGTTATTAAGATAAATAATCCTGCAGTATGTATGGTGTTCACGATATTTTGCCCAATGGTGTAGACCTATGTTAATAAATTCACAAACGCGTGTTTCAAAGTCTAGGCATAGGCTACGTGAACATTTGCACGAATCGCCATTTTATGACAATTAAGCCACCAGTATATATGCTATTATACATGTAAACTAGCGACTTGTGGCACATCTGCGTTAGATCGAGTAGTCGAGTTGATTTATCTAATCACCCTGATTTTTAATAATTAATTACACTGTACGTGTCGCCGGATAGGTATCAGATTGAGGTGTTTTGTTATCCAGCTGATAATATGACACTAGAAGTGAAACTCAGACCAGCATCAGACGGATACACAGACGCCGATGACATCCAGGAAGGTCAGAGAGAGAGAGAGAGAGAGAGAGAGAGAGAGAGAGAGAGAGAGAGAGAGAGAGAGAGAGCATAAGGGGTCGTCCATCAATTACGTAACGCGGTCAGGGGGAATTAAGTCCGGCCATTTGTTACGGAGTGTGACGACAGGGGGGTTTCCGTAAATGTGACGTAACGCAAAACAATTTTAAGTGATGACCTTTGGCCTTTTTTTGCTTGTCAGAGATTTTGGAGAGAAAAAATACAAGGATGACCTTTTTTGTTTGTCAAGACTTTTCGAAAGACGAAAATGGGGGAGGTGGAGGTCGGCCCGTTGTTTCGTCATATTTTAGGGGGGTCTGACGTTTTGTTACGTCGCGTAACGTAAGAGGGAAGGGAGTCAAAAAGTGCCAAAATCGCGTTACGTAATTTATGGACGACCCCTAATCTATCTTTCTCATAGTCTTCTTCTTAGAAGCCCGCGTAACGGTTTGATCCAAAAAGCTTTCGTTTTACTTTCGCTTTCCGCTGTTCTCTCGCACTGTCTGTCTGTCATTTACTATCTTGGAAGACTAATTATTAAATTATAGCCTAACGACTGGTAAACTGAGTACCAAGTGATAATATATTACAATAATTGCATCCGTTGTTGTTGTTGTTGTTTCTATTGATGAGAAATTACTGCGATTGGGAGCATAATATTAAGTCCATGAAACTGTTTATACGTTATAAATGCTGACCTGCTGAGGCGCATCCTGGATTTCAGAATATGGGACAACTGTGTTGACTATTCCAGCGTCTGTCGGTCTGATAACCGGAGGGGGAGGGGTGGGAGGGAGCACTCTGAGACCAGCATCCACGAGAGCGCTGCGAGTAATATAGTGGCGTATCCAGGGTTCCTCCGGAATAGAGATGGCACATCGCCATCTTTGGGTAAAAAGTCCCCAATGAGCAAAAATGAGCGAAAATGAGCATCGTCACAGGGTTCTTCGCTTCTATTCACGTATTCTCATCCTTCGATCATGCTACCTACCCCCTCCACCCTATCCCCGATCCCTCCCGGATTTCTCAACTGTTTTGCGCAGATGCCACGACCGATCCCAACCAGAATATGGGCCCGCCCCTCGCCCCGTGGCAACAACACCAATGGCTGAACACCGAGTTATTGGAGCAATTTGCAAATATATAGTGTAAAACAACCTGTCGGCAATCACCCCCTCACAAACCATCTCCCCAGAAGAATCCTCTCATCGGTTTTACACAGCTCACTGCTATGAGGGGGCCGATGCAAATATATATATATCTACAGTCTAACGTTCGAAATGTGATCAGTTGTGTCAAATTATTATGAGCAAATGCAAAAGCAAAGAAACTTTTTTGTGTAGACCAAGGACACTTAGAAATCCTTGGTGTAGACAAACCTCGTTTTCTATTAGGCCTAATAGCTGACATTTGTCAATCATCAATCATCAAATAAGTGTTGGTTCATAATTATGAACCCACAGTTATTTGCATTCTGGGGTGTTACTCTGTAGGCTATGTCATTTGTGGTCTTGTTCCTAAATCTGTTCGCATCTCTCCTCTTTACACGTAGAATATTTAATTGTGAACATCGTCTTTGTTAACCTCGTCTGTAAAACAATTACGCGTAATTCAAAGGCAAATTATTGTCTTCGCTTAAACCGCACATCCGTTTGTTTTTCTTTTCTTTAGAAACTCTTATCGCTTCTCGTTCTGACCATGCTCTGGACGAAAACAGTGAACTGTATGCGACGCTTCGAAAAAACGTTGAACGTAAGAGCCCTTATACGACTAGCCTACTGTAACTAATTCGGCTCCAGACTCCCAGTGCAGCAGGGATATTTTTACACCCCCTAACATCCCCCAACACTACCCCTCCCCCAAATTTGAGGTCGACACCCCCAAAATTTGGTAATGTGACAATGGTATGCATACAAAATGCATACTAATTAGCTCCGGACACCACCCCCAATTCAAAATCCTAGAAATATCCCTGCAGTGCAGGCACTTACATAGGTCTATGCACTTTAGGCCAGTCAAATGGACTTAAGTCTTTAGGTAATATTAATTAATTTAGAACAGAAGTTCCCGAACCAAGGCTTTGAGAGTATCGTGTGGCTCGTCAGCTCTCAAAATGTGGCCCGCGAGGCCTCAATATTTGACATAATGTGTTTCAATAATTTCAAAAATGTAGGTCTATTGGCGCTCAGGTAAATAAATAATTAACATACACGAAAGTTGCAATTATGTGCGATATAGGTCGACAGTATTCTAGATTAGTTTTTAAATTTATTTTATAAACACTTAGGCAGTGGCGTCGCGCAACAATAATTTTGTTAGGGGGTGCCCACTGCTGACGCCGGGGATAATTGAGTTTAACCATTTGTAGTTTTTAAACTACTAAGTTTTGCAATGACCCTAATGATCAATGGTCCAATTCATTTGAAATTTGCCATTAATATATTCAGCAACAAATTAACAATAACAACAACAGTCATAAGATCGACGGTCAAGTCAAGACTCACATTTTCTATCAGCAGAATGGGCACACTGATGTACACTGTAGACACCATCATTTTTTTTTTTTTGGGGGGGGGGATCCACGTGTCAAATTAAGCGGTGGCGGTGTAGGCCTACAGATCTCAAGTGTGCAAAAATGGTGACCTTTTTTGCTTGTCAGACTTTTCAGGACGTTAAAAGGGTCAAATTTTTTTAATGACAAGCAAAAAACTTTGTCATTTTTTGCCTTATTTTACTGTATGTACAATTTTTTCTTCATATTTTGAGACCATCGCGGCCTACCTTGGTCCCTCTCGCGGCCACAATATGTCCGTTTTAGTTTCGTTTTCTGTTGAAGATAGGCCTAATACTGTAGTCGACTTGTTTTGTTAATTTTCAGCTCCACGTTGCCTCAGCATCTATACATCTTGAAAATTGTCATTCGAGCGACGGAAAAACGAAGGAAATAATCACTTTTGTCTGATTTTTGACAAATTAAAATAAATTCGGAATATTCAATGATCTGCATCTCTTCATCAAATCGAAAAAACAGATGAAGAGGAAAAGAGTGCTGATGAAGTGATTTGAGAAGTTTATGACTGTAAAGAAATATGTGTTCTCTCTCCGGAATAGGCCTATAGGCCCCTAATTTAGTAATTATAAGGTCAATATCAACAGAAGCATCAATAAGTAATTACTAAATTTTAAAATAAATAGAAAACCCAGAGTCGACATCTCTCTCTCTCTCTCTCTCTCTCTCTCCGCCTGGTTTTCTTTCAACGTGCTGGAAGTCACAGCTGGTGGTGATCATGATGATGATGATGAGCGGTCTGCATTTCGCTGCAATGGTCCAGTCTGTCACGCAGTGAACCGACGAAACACAGAGACCAGAAGACCAAAGGAAAAGCTCCGACGATGCACGCCGCGGCCAGCGAAGCGCTAATCAACGCCCTGTTGGCGTCCGATCTATAACACGAGGACACGCATTGGGAAGAGAAGTCCGGGTGGACGATGTGGCAGTGTTCTGGAGCGATGGGCTGAGGGAGCGAGGTTCAAGCCCCCCGATAGCACCCCTAGTGGCTTTCACACGGGCAGTAATAATGCCTCCTAAGCCACTTTAACAGTCATTCTATATGTCTCTCGACTTCTATAAGGCCATTAGACTCGATCCCCATATTTTGAGAAGCTAGGTTAGGCTAGGGAATGGGACATATACTGTATAGGGGATCGCATCACTCAGTGTTGGAGTGGCTGGGGGGGTTGAACCCCCGCCCCCAGCTGACTTTGCAACCCTCCCAAAATTCGCATATCTGGTGCATGCAGTTTCTGTCATTCATGGAATTTCAGTCGAACGAAAAATCTCAACCCCCCCCCGCTCAAATTATTTTCACAACTCCAACACTGGCATCATTTAATGGTTGGCCCACGCGTCTTCATCCAAGACTATAACGCCTATGAAGATCACCTTAACCCCTTAACCGTGTATTTAACTGTAACTCAATGTAAAATGGACGGATATATCCGGGGTTCCCAGTAAAGGGGTTAAAGTATCGTTATTCTCTCTTGTAGGCCTATGCCCTATTTATATCAGAACCAGCGTCTGTTGAAACGACTCTGTTGTTGTGGGTCTTACCTCGACAAACAAGAATGAATGACTGAATGAGAAACCGACAAACAATTGAGAAAACCAAATTGACAACCAAACGACAACAATGATAACTCCGATAAATTCACTTAAAACAAACAACGTTCAATGCAATCTAAACAGCAACTGGTATTCATAACAAGCATCAAATGTCAATATAAAAAGCATTTATAATTAAGCTCAAGCTTCCGTGAGTTTTGATTTAAATTAAAATCACATTAAGCTCTTATGATCATATTATATTATAATCTTATCGTCTTAGTATCGTATCCGGGAGTATCATTTCAGTTGTGAAATGGGCCGATGATAATAGACTAAATGATTTATAAACTAACTCTCAACAAATGCTGTTAGTTGTCTGTGGTGAAACTCATAGCTAATAATAACATTTTGACCAACTAGCCTAGCTCAAAGCACGCATGTAAAATTTAATATAACTCAACATATCTGAAAATGGCATTCAACAAATTTGGGCCTTATAGAGATTTTTCAAGGACTAAGTCACAAAGCCGAGGACAAGGATCGACCTGCAAGGACAAGGACTATACCCACAAGGACACGGACTTCATATTGGTTCTTACGAAGAACTTGGAGAAAGAACGTTGGAGACAGAACGTTGGAGTAACGAAGTCCTTGAGAATTTGTGCAAGGGCCAAGACAGGGAATAATTCACTGCAAACTATTAAAGCAAAATATCGGCCTATCGTAATAGAGACACTAAATGATACTGTAAATGATACAATGATAGTTACCGGGCTTCTTCGTAGATAAGGAAACTCGCCGTTTCTTTAGTCAGGAGATCAAGAACAACGGTTAGCAGATACGCAGCACCAACAACACTCAACGACAGATGAATCAAACAGACCGATCTCCAGATGGCGCTATCTACGCACACACACACACACACACACACACACACACACAAAACATCATCATCCACTGGCAGTGGCGGCTCCAGGGTTTGGCAAGTGGGGAAGGCCGTTAGGATGGCAACTCCTAAGCGAGGGGGCAACTACTTTTGTAAATCAGCACATACATGTAGAATATCACCCTCGATGGGGGCCATTGGGGTTGGGCATTCGATGGGGGCACGGGTCCCCGGGCCCCATTTGGAACTGCCTCTGTCCACTGATGATGAAGATAATGACGACGATGATGACGACGACAGAGATTACAGTAAGTGTAGAAGCGTATAAATAGCCGAAGACATACCCACTACTGATGGTTTGATAACGATGGCCAAGCTAAGAACTGATGGTATCAAGTACACAGGCTGAAAAAATATAATAATATGGGGATTTCATTTTTAAATATATCATTACAACTATTAACAGTGAAACGTATAACAAATTAACAATACAGACACGCTTTGTTAATAAGACAGTCAGAAAGATGGGCTAACATAAACCGGACATAGAAAATCTTATTAATAATCAGATAAATAAACAAAGTAATTAGAAATACGTTTTACAAGATAAAAAATACGGCACTTACAACCCAGATATAGGGATCAGGATCATTGATCTGAAAGAAAAAATTCGAGAATTAATTGTTGAGACAGAAATTACAGTAGGTCACTGGTAAGTAGGTTAGGCCTAATGCTCAATTTCAAGAATGGGTAGGGGTGAGGAGTGGGGATTAACGCTCAGTGGTCTAGGACAACTATATAGGTTCTCTTAACCACCCACTCCAAAGAAGGTAAAAAAATGTTGGTTGGGGTTAGTCCACCCTAACTATTTTCCGAGAATAAAACTGGATGATGTTTTCAAAGGAATGAAAAATAAAACAAAATCAAAATATTCAAATGCATACATTAAAACATAGTAAAATAAATAAAACAACACCGAACCTGTACATAGGCTGCTAGGGACATGAATAATGCCATCAGCAAGTTAACTCCCCTCCAGATAAACGAGACCTGCGGTCCTGGAACCTTTTGGGCGGCTGAGGCTCTGGAGTCCCTCGCTGAAGACGAGGCCTGGAAAAGGTGCCAGGTGGAATCGTCGGAAACATCCGCCGATTCGTCGGCGGTAAAACTGGAATGCAGAAGTCTTCGATCCATCTTGATCTGAACGGACAGTCGCAACCCACCGTAATCATATTAATCAACACGACCCGATAATTGAGGGCAGGGGCGTACCTAGGAATTTTGGCTTCCAATGGACCCTATTAACAGTAGCTAGATATCTAATCTGTTTATTTAGAAGACGGATCTTGTAAAGACCATTACAATTCACGAGAAAAATGTCAGCACGACAATCACAAGATGAAACAATAGAAAGAGGGGAAAAAATTTAGAATCCCGCGAGGCGGATTTGAACCACCGACCTAAGGATCACAGACAATTTCCACTACAGTCCTCCGCTCTACCAACTGAGCTATCGCGGGAAACGATATACAAAGACACAAAACACCATTTGAACCAAACAGGCGATACTCGTAAGCCATGTTTTCATTACATTCATTATACAATTTATTACTATATGTAAATTTACTGCAATTTCTGAAAATATAACTAGATGCCGATAAAACGGTTGCTAATATTTTTAGTTTCATCATTATAACTGCCTGATATTCTTTATTACTGTCAATAATGGAATTAATAAAATAAAATTATTTATATACGGTAACATAAATTGCTTAGATGTTGCAAATAAAGCCGAAGCACATTTCTTGCCTTGAGAATTTTCACAAATGTTTATTAACCCTTTAATCCGTACGTACAAACGATGCTCGCACTTGTACGTTAACCTGCCATAGTCCAAAACGCCCTCTGGCGAATAAATTAACCTCGCCATCTAGCGAGCGTTTAGTAAACAACGCCAATACAGAGGAAATTGTACACTTGGTTGTTGCACAATGTTCCTTAACAAATTAAAAACTCATCGGCATAAATGTAACAGTGTAGTCACCGATAATGTCTAACTTGTGTTTTATAAATATGGTCGCTTCATTGAGCTGTGGTTTTGATATCAAGAATACTAAATACTGTAACACAAGTTCATGTGTAACAGTGTAATCTTTTTAGATATTTTAACATAAAATGTTTAACGGCAAATTATTACAGTACTATAAATACAAATTCTGAAAAATAAACTTTCAAGAATGTCTGAAATGACTACAATCACAACTAAATAAAATACAGAATACAGTTGGGATAGTTTTAGGAAATTTTATATAAGTGTGAAAAAGATTACAGTCTGAAGTGCCTGTCAATCTCCATTAAAAAAGTTTGTTGAAACCTTCTTGGCAGTGGCAATTACAGTATCATGCACTGTAAAGAATGATGCCATAGGCAGCTATAATATTGAAAGACAACTCTGTCATAAAATACAAAAATTTGTCACTGTGGCCCATTTAATCAGTAAGCAAGTGTTCTTAATTATGGAAAACTTTCATCCCGAGGAAGATCGACTCCATTGAAAGAATAAAAGGCAACGTCTCCGTTGTCAACAACGGCCCACATCAGGGTGGCGCCTCTAGGGCACACCCTCAGGCTGCGGCAAAGGTCAACAAAAGACGGTGACCTCACTTCCTGTCTACAAAAATAATTGACAGAGAAGAGCTTCACCCTAGAACACGCTGGTAACATCGTTTCAAAAGCATACAAATAGTCTTAAAAGCCATTGTCAAATTACTGGTCGGTGTCAAATTATTAAAGGCAGCAGCATCTATTCTGACCTCGGCTACTTTTGGTCTTAAACAAGTTACCTACAGTACAAAATATCAACCAATAAATACACCAGGTCAATAAATACAGTGCATATCAATCAATGAATAAACTTCTATGGTGCCACTTATCATAGAAAGAGGAGGAAGTGACAAAATGGATCCTGATGGGGCCCATCCATATAGTACATAAACATTGAGAGGAGGGGGGTTGAGTTTTGGATATTTTTCGTAGGTATGCCGTGTGCAATGGGGTGGGGTGAAAATATGCCTTTTTTGCATATGTACTATATGGATGAGCCCATACCTGTTCACACAAAGGCAAACAGAAGGCGATCCCGGGGAAGACTTTCGAATTTTGAATCCGGCAAATAAACATTGTAGACGATCTGCGATTGATGCGCGTCATTTTCACAGTTCACGCTGAAATGCAACAAATCAAATAAATAGAAGCAATTTCAATATGAAAACATTTCCACATAATTGGCTTAGCTTTACAATTTACTACAATGTTAAAGAACAGCATGAAAGCTTATCAAATGGATTGAAGCCAAACATTGCTAAATCAGGAGGTGCCACTTGTTGGCTTTATGACAGCAATAATTAATTAGAGAATCACATTTTCTAACATATATTAATGCATCTTTTGGCCAATATATCCAAAAACATTAACCTTTCAGCTGCGTGGATAGGATCTAGGTGTCCGAAAACTTTTAGGCGAGACAAAATGGCGCCTGAAACACATTTAACAATAATCCACTTACACAATATGATCGAAACTATAAATCAGAATATAAAGACAAACCCAGTTTTTAAAAATTATAGAATTAAGTGGATGCTAGAAACTTTTGATCAAAGTAAATTTTAATCGAGTGTCGACAACCCAAATTAATGACTAAGTTTTTGGCTAACAGAGTGAAACCTATTATGTCCATTTATTTTTTCAATAACAGGCACTTAAGCAATACCGGTATGAGTACTTAAAGTCACATCAAATGCATCATATAAGTTTGGACAGATTGGTTTCTATGCATTGAAGAGGAGAAAACACTTTTCATTACAACTGCACCAACCAGATTTCACTGCATGCAAATGTCATAATGTATCTAAGTAAACTGCATCGAATCTATTATAATAATTGTGTTATTACACCAGAATTTATTTAAAACAGAAATCCAAGGAAGAAAAAAGAAAAGGAAGACCAAGGAAGATGCTATTGGACTGGATGATGAAGACAGATGCACAGACTCACAAAACCTTTGAAGAAATCAAAGAAAAGGCAAGACAGAGAAGAATGGAAACAATGGAGCCTTGAACCTGTCTCAGGACAGAGAACCAGATGATGATGATGATGATGATGATGACGATGATGATGATTACACCAGAAACAAACCCGTAGAAACTGCATGTGAAGGTCTGACTAATGGAGTGACCTCTCCAGTCCAAAGAATTGCCGCAGGTGATGACGCAAGATGTTCCGCTTCTGACTTATTCGCTAACATTTTCTTGTACTCGGTCCAGTTACGAGCAGATGAACCACAGACAACGGCATTTGAAGTCGAACGGTGCTTTTGAGACAAGTCTCGTCGTACGATGGTCATTGTGTAAAAGGGTTTTGCAATTTCAACACCAGAGGGCAGCAGGTGAGACGGTGGCCGCTTCAACACTATTTCCGACCCGGTCTCTTTTGAAATGTCAGGAAATTCTATGGAGTCAAAATCCCAAAAAAGCCGAGCAGATGAAGTTTTAAGATCTTCCCGATTTGACATCTCTCCGCAAATCTCTTTCTGACTATCCTTTGCACACTCAATCTTAACTTGAACTTCATTAGTAACAGAGTCAACAGTCTCTACTCGATCCTCACTTGAATCTACACTCCAACAACCCTCCTCCACCCGATCTTCAGAAGTTACAGCTTCTGAATCACATGGAACATCACCACATTGATGCAAATTCACTGATTCATCTTTCGATCGTTTACTAGTAAGATCCATAGCATCAGTCGTTTGCTGTTTTCTTTTCTTGGATTTTTTCCTATTAGACTTTGAATTTTCATCAAAGCCAATCTGCCTCTCAAATGTTGATAAACTGAAAATAAAACCAACAAAACTGTCTAAATTACAAAATTAAACTCTGACACAACCAGCTGCAGCTTATTAACAGAAATTTCACAGTTGCAGATAAGTCATAAAAATAATGAAAATGCAATTATGTTGTAAACCAGTAACACTAGTGCTGTCTCAACCAGGTCACATATAATGAAACACATTTCATCCCATATCCAATGGACAGTTTAAATTGGTCAATGTTAGGCAACATTACTTTTTAGATGTTGAAAGCACATGTGAATACCAGGTACTCATTGTTCGGGCACATTTTCCAGGCGCCTTCACGATTGTTAAATTGTGCAATATATAAATGTGCAAAACAAGTAAATAAATACAACACAGCTAGATGTTCTGTGTGGGTGTATTTATGTCAATTCTCAAAATTAAATTAAAATATCCAAATAAATTACTTTTATTTATTACATTTCAGCTTCTCTCGTTTAATGAGTTAACTTTTGCATCGTGCAAAGATTTTACTGTTGATTTCCTTTTGTATTATTGCACTGGTTGGTGGTGGCAGCCATTTTCCATGGTACATCCGGTCTCAAGGATTACCAAAGAGAAATGTAAATTAGAGCTTACGTTTTCTCAAATCTTTGAACAATGTATCCAAGTCGACACAGGTGAGCAAATGCCTGATAATGCTCGAGAGGAACGTTGGACCCAAGCAACACAGAATACGCTTCTTCAACACTCAAAGGCACACCACCCCGATACACCTCCATCACACCCTGCAAAAGTCACATCATCGAACTTTTATATAGCACCACCATTAGCAATATGTTACAATTAACAGCAATCGAAATACATAAACAAATTATTAAACAAGAAGGCTGCTTAACAGAAAAACAAGCAGAAGATTTAGGCATATAATGATAAGAAGATTACCGGTGATTTTAAAATCGAATATGCTTTACAACATAAACTTTAATTGCTATGCTATACAGAAAATCAATGATTTAACTTTGAAATATCAAGAGAAAAATCACTAAATAGTGAAACACAATTGGTGGTGAGTAATGCCGGTTGAAGGTAAAGTGTCTTGAATACGAAGAGTCTGGCAAATTGAGGAGAAAAAACTCAGTTACCTCATCGATTAGAAAAAGCGCTTCTTCCGGGAAAAGTAACTGCTTTCCGTCTTCAACGTGACCCATGTTCTTCCAAAACTTTCCCTGTTGAATCAACAACAGTTTATGAAACTTGGTTTAATTATATAATCAAATCATAAATTTACTGCTCACTTTTCACAAAATGCCAGGGAATGATTTGAGGTTGAGATCTAGTGTGTCACAATTTGATTTGAACAAAAATTCCAGCAAAGTAAATACAAGGGCAAAATGTATTACACGACATGTAAATAACCTGAATATAAGTAATTATAATTTGTAATTCAAGATGCTTAATTAAAGTAACTTACCGACTTTTTGACCAAAACTTTGCCATGTTTCTCATCCCATTCTCCAATCGCAAGCGAGGAACTGTAACAAGAACAGGTAGCACACCAATTGATTAACCCCTTAACTGGGGATCCCGGATGTATCCATCCATTTTACATTGAGTTACAGTTAAATACACGGTTAAGGGGTTAAAACACTCTGCGATGATAATATCATCATTCATCACAATAGACGTTAGCTGTGAAAACTGATTCTTCGGTATAAAGAATGTACTCTTACATTTTCTGAACCCTTTCCTCCAACAAAACAGATCTCCTTTCATCATAGAAATATTCTAGACGTTTGGTCTGCAGCCAAGATCCATCTGGCTCGTACTCCTTGAAGCCTCCGCGTTGGGGCAGTTCCGGTCGGTGCTTGACAGACTTTATATGCTGCAGAAGTTCTTCACCACTAAAACATATGACATGACATGAAATGACATGACATCTTTTATGACATGACATCTTTATTTCTTTCTCCATAATTTCTCCACGATTTACAAAAAAATATAAACAAAATAGCATATGACCCGGTCTAGAAATTGTTAATTAAAGTTAATCACAATTAACTTTCAAAGTTGGCATCCTGCTCTGCAAAACTTACTTACTAATCTGTTTATATTTTATTTATTTCGTTTTCTTATTAGATTTCTTTAAGTAAACTAGGAAGTAAAATTTCGTGAACTTCTATAGTGCTTTCAAAAGCAGCACCACAGTAGCTCAGGACTGATCCTTATGCACTTAATCTTAGTATGAAGTAGCCACAGTCAAAGATGGGGATCATTCATGTGGGGTCATTTAATCCAAAGGGTCATTATGGTTAGGATGCTACAGCTGTGTAGAAAATGACTTTTTGAAGATAAATGCTTTTAGTTTAGCAAGAAAAACTTGATATGTTGACAGAAGTGAAGGAAATCGTGAATCAGAATTTATTATTTGACCACGGTGTAGACATAGGAAGGATGCTGGAATTGAGCTCCAAAGTTCTGGTGCATCAAATGAAAAAGCACAGTTGCAAATTTTGACTGATGATTAATTCAGAGGACAAAGGAGAGTGACATGAGAGGAAGATCGAGTGGATCGAGAATGTTGTGGGATTATCAGATCTTGTAGGTAGACTGGTTTTGATGTATGAAGTGAGTTACAAGTCATTGATGCAGTTTTCTGTTTAATGCGTTCTGCTATTTTCAGCCAGTGTAGAGATTTGAGCTATGGTGCAATATGGCAGAATTTTGGTGACTTGGTAACTGCGAGAGCTAAAGCATTTAAATTGATTGTATCTTGTATCTCAAGTTTTTTAGACCAGAAAAATACTATACAATTGAAACCCTGTTTGACATTTGACAATGCACGAACTAGTGCTACAGTAGGCTGACATGCAAAATTCAGAAGAGTGATTAAACAAATTAAAACCACATTTTCGTGTGTCCCCAGCTTAGCTGAGTCAAACTGTACTAGAATTGTCAATATATTCTGCCTCAATTTTATTCTAGAGCATTCGAAATGCCACGAAATATGGTGAGCCATTTGAAATGACGCTATACAAAGTCTTTCAGGAATCTATTCTCTGTCAAATGTCTTGATTGTAGTTTACATATGGAAGCCTGTGGAAGATTGTGAAACGGTAAGTTGCAGTAGTCTAACTTAGAGTGAACTATTGAAGTGGCAATAGTGGTAGCAGTTTTAATATCAAGGTAGGGACGAAGGCGGCGTAGACCACGAATATGAGCATAACAGGGTTTTCATAGTTGCTATATGTGAGCTTTATTAATTAAACACAGATTAAAGTTTTAATGTGGAAGTAACCAGAAAGCAACCTTAGGTGTCGCGAAGCCATTCATATAACAATTTTAAATCTTATACGAATTAATAATAAATACTATTCCAAAAACATGGAGTTGAAAAAACCCTAGATATACTTTCTTCATGTTTCTACGTTGTTTTCTTAGTCAGAAAATATTACAAAACAGTTTCAGAAAAAATTCAAAACGTAATAATAAATAAAATATGGGTTTTGGCCACAATGTGCCGTGAATTGAGAGGCAATGCTATGCTATAGTTCAAATTTTACTAGCACCATATGTGCGTCCTATCCTCAATCTATATGAGAGAACCTCCACCATTTTACGTATCTTCCCAAGTTCCCACCAACTAAACTTACAAATGCATAACTCTCCTCCTCACAAATTTATACCCAGTCTTCATTATAAAATAATAATAATAATGTGATTTTAAGTGGTTTAGGAGGTTAAGTAAGCCTTTGTGAAAACCACTGATGTAACTATGTAACTATGTAACCCGGCATGAATGACCCACCTTTGGCTATAGCTACTTCATTTGAGATTGAGCGCATAGGAATAAGGAGCTACTTCGGTGCATCTTTTGGAAGCGCTTTAGAAATTAACGAGATTTTACTTACTTACTTACTTACTTATGTAACCATCTGCAGCCATTCCCTCCATTTTAGAATTTCTCACTAAACCAGGGCTCTGCCAGTTACAGAAATTGATGAGCCACGGTAACAAATATGTTGGACTAATAATAATAATAATAATAATAATAATAATAATAATAATAATAATAATAATAATAATAATAATAATAATAATAATAATAATAATAATAATGTGATTTTAGTGGTTTAGGAGGCTAAGTAAGCCTGTGTGAAAACCACTGATGTAACCATCTGCATTCTATAACATAGTTTATCGAGATATCCTTTGAATCTTTGAATCCGATTACTGTTTCAACTGTCACTCTGACTAGTACTGACTTACACTGTATTCAATACTCATTAAAAACTTGACTAGTCGCCAGTAGCCGGTAAATTTGATTTTTTTCTAACGAGTTTCGAAAGCGGACACATTGTCTCGACTAGGTTTCTTGACTCTGGGACTGACAGCCCCCACTTCCGGTACTTTTTGATGTTAAAGATAACGCTACCAAACATGGTACTAGTTTCGTCATAGTACTTCACATTTTTTTCTAATAGCTTTTCGATGGGAATAATTGTAATGATCGCATCGCCATTTTCAATTTTATTGGCAAGAAAATTGTCTAATCGTACGATACTGTCCACAAGTGGACGAGTGGGATGCGGTCGCGTTCTTACGGCACCCGATGCGGTTTGTCCGATCGGTTGCAATGTGCTTTGTTACGAAAATTATTTCCCGCTGATCGTCGAAATTAAAGTTTGAATGTTAATTCCGTTGACGATTCGCAGTCTGTTCGGCGATTCCGCGATCGGCGAATGGGTCCCAAGAGACGCGACCCCCGGATTCAGACGCCCGACGACCCGAAGCCCGTCTACGATCACGTACAGACGGAACACGAGTTCTTCATGCAGGCCTTTGAAAGTGAGTTTTACCACTTGTCACTTCACTCCCCCCGCAGATTTTCTTCAGGCCCTCCCCGAAATCCCAAACTACCACGAGGCTGATTTATAAGAGCCGATCTCAACGTAACTGTTCAGTAATTCCCATTCTGAATTGACCAACTTCTATAGCGCCGCTTCATAATGTGCAGAGGTATCGGGTCCGGGGCGATGTAGTACCAAAATCCTGATCCTATAGGAACGAAGTCAAAGTTTGGGATGTCCGGCCAACAGCACAGGATCAAAGCTGAAATTGGTTTCATTACGGGGGTTAAAGAACTCGTGTTTGTAAATTGGTCGACGCATCCCTGCACGAAAATTGAGCCAAAGCATTGTAGGATTACTAAGCTGACCGATAATCTTTGTATCAGTGTCGCAAGTCGATAAGTTGGTCATGCTAGGCCAAACAAAAGTTGCTAATCTGGCTGGAAGTGTAAAAATGACTGCAACAAATATTAGAAAATATAGCTGACCTGTCTGCACTCGTTTTGTTATTCTTCACAATGCTTGCATTCACAGTGCAAGCTTTTATATTCGTACAGACAATGGCAGCTGGTTTTCACACTTGTTTTGAGCAGAGATATTCTTGTAAATTCATGTGATGTTGTAATATTGTAATTTATAATTTGTATTGTGTCCACGCAGTCTCCAGATTAGTCGCCACAATCATCTCTACACTGAATAATAATGATGATGATGATGATGTTAGTGTTTGTAAGAAATGACAATATTTGTGATGAGAAATGGATGCATTGCATAGGTAATGATTTTTGGTTGGGAGAACTGTTTTCCCAACATTATGATGAATTGTTGGTCAGAGATTTCTTGTTTTATTGATAATCTTGACCTTGTGAACAAGACTTGCCCTGATTCATGGAACCAAATGCCCTCGATATTTTCTATAAGCTTTGCTTTCATATGATGTTATGTTTCATAATTATCTTAAGTTTCAAAATTTACTTGTAAAGATTCAACCATAGCTAAGTTGAATAGATTTATTTAGCCCTTCACTTAGATATGAGATGAATGTTTAATTAATGGTTTGATGTAACAAGGTGTCACTGTCAATAAGTAGTCTTGACTTAGATGTTCAGTACTGCAGTTACAAATGCAAGATGTCATTTTATATTTCTAGAGCCAACTCAGATCTATCGGTTCCTGAGAACGCGCAGTCTTTATTTGGTAAGAAAGCAGAATTCAGCACATTATATTATATATGCACTTTCAAAGGAATTACAATCACTTGTGATGTAAATTTCATAGAATAAGTCATTTACTACTGTCTTGGTTGGCAGTGTTAGACTGTGCAGCATTGATGAGGTAAAGTTTGTCTTGTTGGGAGTTAGTAGGCTTTAACCCCTTAACCGTGTATTTAACTGTAACTCAATGTAAAATGGACGGATATATTCGGGATCCCCAGTTAAGGGGTTAATTGATGCTGTTCTTTTTATGCGTGTAATTTTGAGGTTGTGATTTTTGTCTATTTATGTTGATGTTTTCTGATTTGATCATCGAATTGTTAAATTTTTCAGCCAATTTTTTGCACCGCACGCTGGGATATATGGTTGGACGATGTAAACGAAAAGTCAATACAAGGTGAATTAAAGGAGCATTCAAATCATTGAACTTTGAATTTAATGATTATTTTAGACATATGCAGATTATTTCTTGTTCTGATGACTTTTAACATTAGCTTCAATTTTGTGTTTATCTCATCCTTTCATTGAGAATGCATTGATACAGAATCTGGCTTTCAGACTTGAAATGAACTGTTACTTTGTGTGCTGTATTTTGAACTAATTTAATGGGACTTGCAGTGTTAGGCTGAGGCTGTTGATAATATTTTCTGTCATATGAAGAAGAAACCCTTCTAAGAAGGACCATTTAATTGGATGAATTATGAAATGATTTGAAATAATTTTGTGAAGCTGCAGTGACTGTGGACTACCCATTTATGATGGAAATGACTTGAAAGAAGTGATATTTAATACTGATATATCTTTATTTGGTTTTATCTAGGAAAGATTTTGATCTTAACACTTTATGGACAAGAGCTGAAGCAGAGCATTTGAAAAGACAGAATAATAGGTGAATCTGAAAT
This sequence comes from Metaphire vulgaris, assembly GCA_018105865.1. NCBI lineage: Eukaryota > Metazoa > Annelida > Clitellata > Crassiclitellata > Megascolecidae > Metaphire > Metaphire vulgaris. Next base: position 19,478,801 of record CM030837.1, read on the forward strand.
TTTTAAAGGATTATAATATAGGGTTCTAAGGGTTCTTGTAACTCATGTCACTGAAAATATGTTAATTTCATTTTAGGCTTTTCCTGTAGGTGCATAACTAACTAACTGCACTTGCACGTAGCGCTTCTGAGTAAAAATTAACTGGTGCTGTATAAGTTCATAATTACATTACTTTACATAGATAATGTGAAGATTTCAGGCATTCTCTATTTCCCAGATGGAAGAGGTTTGAGATGAAAGCTTTTATTTGAATCGCAAGTTTGCTTTTGTGTGATTGTAAAGTTGACCTCACAGAGAGTTACACTTGGGCTGTTACTTGGTGGTTATACTTAGTAATGTAATGTAATATAATGTAACAAAATATTAAATGTTAATTTAATTAATTAAGTGACATTGCTTTCAGGTGATTGTGGCATCAACCTCATTTTATCTTATTAAGCAAAGTGGTTTTTTGTGTGTGTGTACTTTGCAAGTGATGATGTCGGAGTGAAATGCCGCCAAGAACTGTTATTTCTTCACTACTGCTTGTGATTGTGTTTCAGCCATACAGCAGAGGTGCTCCAATTGACATTCTCAGGGTATTTTGACAAAGGTTTGCTTTGTTCTATCAGCGTTATCAATCAGCAAAGATTTCTGATTAGCAAACGAAATATATAATTGTTTTCATTTTTCAAAGTTTGCGTTTCAATTATGGAATTTGGCATTCATCCTGCATTATTTTCTTGATATAAGTTTGCAATTGTGTAGCTAGATGAACTTTGATTTTATAGTTCTTGCTTCACGTGGAGAAAACATTGAAGTCCAAATGGCTGACGTGGAGGTCTCGATTGTAAAAATATGTCACAAGCGAAGAAAGGTCTGTGCTCGCTGTGCTGATTCGTTTGCTATTTTTGGAATACCATGTGATCTGTTTTTTTAAAATCTGCTTTGTTGATTTGAGGAGTATAAATTAAAGAATTCTGGCGCTTGCTTTTGACGCGTTTTAGTTGTTTCCTGTAGGATGTGTCGTCTGCTTTCAAGACCGTTGCCAACGGTAAAACTTCGGTGGTTTGCAATCCAGTTGCCGCTTCAGACCGGATGCTGGGTTCTTCGGTTTCGTTTTCCAGCGATCATTTCTCGTTGAATGGATCGAATTCGGTAAAATCCTACGTTCTGAAGATTCAGGTGTCAATTCGAGTGTCAACTGGGATCACCGGCCGCTCTCCTCACAAGGGTGACGTCAACAGTGACTTAGGTACGTTGATAGTTACGTGTATCAATGATTTGTTTTGGATAAAAATGGTTTATGACTTTATGCGCATGATTTTGAGGTTTTTATTGATACCTGAAGCTGTGGTGTATTTTAGAATTTCAATATTTATTATTATTTACAGACAATTTCTATAGCGCAGTAAGACAAGGCTAAGGCTTACAACAAGATTGCTTTAACATATGTCACTATCCTAAAAATATATATATTAACTGACTTTGTTAGTTAGTTTGCTATTAAGGAGTAATTTATGTAAATTAATGCAAGTTTATTTGAGAATTTGTTCAGATGCTATTGAAATGTTCTTTCAAAGGACTTGCTTTTTCTTTCTGAGCTCAAATTATGTGATTTATTTGAAATTTAATTCATCCTGGTGTAAATGATTAAATTTAAGACAGTATTGATTGGTAAACTACAGTAGAATCTAGTTGCGCCGATCTCGGCTGTAAAGGACAAGGACCAACAGTCCATTGAGCCATTTTCTTTTGAAATAGACTTGTTAAGAAAGTGCTCTGAATTTTTAGGTGACTTCCGTGAGTGCGTTGAAGTCCGCTGTTGTTGTTTGTTTTAGGGTTGAATTTGAGAGCATGATGTTGGTCAGCAAATATTAATGAACTTTCTGTATATTTTGTTCTTATCAGAAAATCAGGGCCCGCCAAGGAAGAAACTGAGGAGTTCTCGTGACTCTGGGAATAGCTGCAAGACGTCTGATGACGCGGTTCATGACACCGACACTGTGTCGGTCAAGACTTACTCCGCAGAGCTTATGATATACGACCGGCGTCACCGGTGTCTCCTGACGGAGGCCGACTATGAACTTGTCCTTGAGGAGGATGTGTCGCCAAAGTTGGCCTCACACAAACAGCGGACGTGGGAAACAGTGACAGATGGGAAGGTTGGAATTGGACGTTTCCTATTTTGCGACTTTCTTTTTTGTATTTTTTTAACTTTGGTTTCCCAGTTGGTTTGGGCCTTGTGTTTACATTAGGCTGGAGCGCTTTAATAAATATATAACAAATACGTTTATATGCCTTGTTGTAAATTTTAATTATCAGAATATAATTGCTTACATTGTTGAATTTGGTTTAGTTGTGGTGTGTCTGGCTGTTGGTTGGTTGTAGGATTGCATTCCTTTTGAAATTTTTACCAATGGTCCTATCATAAAGTTTGGTCTGTCATGGAAACAGCCTCTTGCGTCAGATGTGGAGGGAAATCATCAGCAGCCGTTGCTGACAATAGATGGGAATGAAGTTGTTCAGCTTAACTGTGTAGATAATGGCTTAGCAGAAATAAAAACAGGTCACTCTTTTTCACTTTGCTTATTTGTTTCTGCTAAGTTATGTAAAGTGAAAATGGATTGCCAGACTTGATGATATCATTTTAACAGTTTTCTACTGAATGCTGTGACTAGATAATTATTGAAATGTGCTGGCACTTTTTCCGAAGCACTCGTAGAGTCAAACCTGATTAACAGCACTTGCATTCACACAGGCAAACTGTTTGATGATGTTTCGTTTGATCTGCTGTGAGTTGCAGTTGACAGGCGTTCAAAAGACGTGACTAGTCCAGCAAAACGGAAGCGAATTTTCTACCAGTTTCTCTACAACAACAACATGCGACAACAGACAGAAGCACGAGACAACTGCCAGTGTCCTTGGTGCTATCTTAACTGCCTCTGCCTTTCGGCGTTGCTCAATCATCTCCGCTGTTGCCATTCCAGATTCAATTTCACGTTTGTTGTGAGTATTTTTGCCATTTAACTTTTGCGGACCTTACGCCTTTGTTGTCTTGCCAATGCATTTGCCTCTAGAAGTAACTGGTAAACTATGAACGTACATCGTGTTCTGTTTCTGAAATTTACTGCTGAATCTTTGTCTGCTTTTGTGGTCAGGACCATCCGAAGGGAGGAAGAATCGATGTTTCAATCAATGATTTGTACGACGGGTCGTACGTGGGAAATCCTCAGGATCTTGTCTCTCACCTCGGATACGCTTTCGGCCGAAATGGACCGGTGCGAAGGATGTCCATGACGCACATTCTAGTATCAAAGTAAATATTTTTCTTTTTCTTATCAGTTGGTTGACATTTTTTAATGCTAAATATTTTTGTCTTTCAGAAATTTTTGTGTATACTCAAACCATCTCTCCTCCCTCTGCAGTGGCTATTTTTATATGTGTGTGTTTTTAGGAGGGCAAAGCCACTCTCTGGTTTGCTCGATCTTCTTGATAGCGACGGAGATTGTCAGAGGTCGCGCCACTCAGTTCAGGGTCACAATAGGTCAGTTTAACGAATTACTGTATTATATTCTTTTGAGATGTTTTTATTTACAGAATTCTAAATGAAATTCGATCAACTGTCGAATGGGAGAGAAGGAAATTTTTCTGGAGCAAATTTCTCGTGTTGAGTTGAGATCTACCCGATTAGTGAGAAAGGTTTTTGCATAGAAAGTATAAGACTGATTTTATTAAAAATTTTGCTTGTTTTTTTTTTTTTATTTCAATTAACTTCAAAATAAAACTGATTGAAGTTTACCTGATGTCAGATTCCTCCCAACAGCAATGGGTATCCTATGTTGTGGTGTCAGAGAAAATCGAGGCATTATTTTGCTTTACAGATTGTACTATCACACCCTTACTTGCCGACCTGTGCGTCCTTCTGAGATCGACGTTGACAGTGAGGAGGAAAACTATCCCATTTGGCTCAGGCAGAAAACGCAGAATGTGAGTTGATTTTTCAAAAAGATTTTTACTGGCATTTAATTCAGTTTTCAATTATGAATAATAATCACTTTCTTTGATTTGTTGCGCCAGATGATCGATGAATTTACTGATGTCAATGAAGGTGAAAAAGAAGTCATGAAAATGTGGAATCTTCATGTGATGCATCACAAGTGAGCTTGGTTTTTAGTTCCTCTATTATAGTCAACAAATATTAGAATTTTGATATCAGTCTTTAATGCTAAATTATCTAAATTTGCAGACTGCACTTCTGAAGTATGCTTTGACAATGCTACAAAGCAATTATATCTAAATCACACACTTTTCTAATACAGTCTCTTATTGATGTTTACTTATTTGGGACTTTGGCTGAACCCTGTTGAATACATCTCATGCTCATGATAATGATGGTTGTGGTGGTGATGATGATGATGTGAAATGGAAACCTGTCATTTTGTAGCTACATAAGCGATTACCAGATTCCAAAAGCGTGCTCCACTTTCATCGACGAATACGGAACGGAAATGTTCCGTCGAAATCTCAGGCGCAACTTTCTCCTCCACCTCGTCAACCTCTGCGACTTCGGTCTTCTGCGTCCGTCGACGCTCCACCGAACGATGGCCAAGTTCTTTCAGCTGTGCAACAGGCTCTCCGAGATCCTCAGAGCCGTGGAAGTTCCGAGCCAGTCGGCCGTCGGACGGCCTCGGGAACAGCTCCGTCGACCGAGCGGCCGTTGCCGAGCCCTGTTGCAACCAGTTAACCTCCTCTTCTTCCGTGGTGCTCTGACTAAACTTAAAATTGTTGCTTCTCGTTAGTTGAAGGCTCCTGAGCATTGGACTGGACGTTGTCTTGTTGTTGAACCTGTTCGGAGATTGTTTATCGAGTGTTATTATTGCTTAACAGACTATGTGACGTGGACATAAGATGCTTGTGCCGTTGGCTTCCTGCATTGGTTGTCATTTCAAGGGATTTCCTGTCAAATCCTCATAATGTGTAAAAACCTGCCACTGATTAACCATATGCAAGCTGTTAATATCCAAATGTGGTTGATTTGCTGCCCTTTTTTTGCCCCATTTGATGCGATGTTAACGCAGGCAGGTGTGGGCAGTTAGTAAATTCATTGGGATTTTACTTTTGTATTGTTTGGAATACAATTTTTGTGCACTTAATTTTGTATGTAAAACTTATTGCTTGATGATGAACTTTTGGTATGGGTTATAACTAATGTATCAGGTGATGCAGCTATGTTTTTGCTATGAAACTGGTTTGATGTTGGACTTTTGCTGTAGGTTTTTGAATGTTGTTGGTAATGGGATTTTAAATTTACATGGTTTTGTGAATGATAAAAGTCTGTGCAAGTTAGGATCTTTAACATTTGGAGTTTTTTGAAACAAGTTACTTTTTATCTTAATTTTCTTATATGTTCTTGAATTTTATTTTAAAATTTTCAGCAGCTACCGGATTCACTGGTTCATGTTGGGCCAAATAGCATATTATTCGTGTTTAATGCACTACATGTTACTGATCATTGGGCATAGGTCCCTTTGCATGATGTAATCATTGATAGCATGGATTTGTTTGTAACTGGCTCTGGATATAGAAAATTATATTTACATGTCAACTGAAATTACCTGTGATGAGTTACTAACATAGATGGTGATACAGTATAGCATTGAATTTATATGAAATAGTGACCCGGCATTGTGCAACTGGGTCTTATTTCAGCATTGGTGCTACTTTGCACTTCTAGGTTTTTCTGTCCTGGGATCCATATATCTATGGTGCTAGCGTCAGTAAATTTTATCTCACAGTCAGTTGATGTTGAAGAAAAAACTTCCATTTTCAGATTTAGAAGCAGTTTATTTTGCAGCCAATCTCTAATTTTTTATTTTGTGGGAGAGGTCGCTCCCCAAGCCCATCCTTGATAGTTGCTGGGGGGCCAGAGCTTGGATCCAAAAGCGAAATGATCTACATTTTAAAGTGTGCCGGGCTAGGGAAAGTGGCAGTAGATGGTATTTGTTGTGCTACTTACTGTTGCTGGTGTATATTGCCATTGTCTTATTTCCTGTGATTTTAAGAATTCAGATATTAGGGTTTTTATTTGGGGTTTTTATCAGTTTGTTGACGAGCACTTCAAGATGAGCGGAATGCCGTCTTTGGACTTTGTGATCAAAATTAGGAAAACAGACGTCATGTCTATGCTTTGTACAATGGATGGTAATTTGTTGTATGTTTCGCCAATTTATAATGGCCCTCTTTTAGCAAGCGATTGGCCACCCTTGGTCATAATAACGTGGCATTTGATTTGGTTTTTAGGCCTGTCCTGCTCAGCATACTGTAGAATTTCAGTCTTCAGTCATCCAATCGGATGCAGTAATCTGTAACCGCTCTACAATCTTGTTTCCCATATTACCGAATGTAATGTTTATAAGTATTACTCTTTAAGCAAGTGACGTTTTAAGTTTCTGCCGGCTTGTTTGATTTTATTGCGAATGTTATCGCTAGCGGAATATTGGAACTTAGAAAGCATTTGTAATAGTGAATGTTGAAGCAATGGCTTAGGCTGCTTGTTTTATTAATTTAGAAGCTACATTTGTGTTGATTTTTTTAGTTTTCACAGATTGTTGGTTACTGTTGTTCTAACTGTCCATTTCGTAGGTATCTAGAGGGGCAGTAAACCAAACATTGGATTGAATGTATTGTTAATAACAGACAGCAAATTCTATTGTGAATAAGGAGGGTCTTATAAAAAGTTAGGTGTAAAAATGGGATAAATGTTTAGAAATTTTAAAGTACAGTATGTTTGGAAGCATAGGTGTACACTTCTATTAGGTTGCTAAAGTCAAGCAACTATTTTTTAAAGAGGCTAGGTTAGAGGGAATGGGAAATGTACAGGATTGAGCCCCCATTTTTCATCCAAGTTTATACCTATGTCTGGAAGTACAAATCTAATGAAAGTCAATTGATGAAAGGATAACAATTTGGAAAGATGAGTGAATACAAATATAAAAGAACATTTTGATGCTGTAGCACAATGGGTCAATATTCACATATTGAGAAACTACAGTACTGTATGTTACTACTGTACTATGTTGACGTTTTTGGCTTAATTGAATATGTTTAGGGATCCATCTACTAGACATAAAGCCCTTTAATTTCCAGCTTGAAGAGTTAACTAGAGATGCACATTCATATTATAACAAACAAACTCGTTTGCACAGAGGTCGACAGGACGCCCTCTTAGTTCGACTAAACCGGTCGGTCTATGACTAGTCGGTTGTTTTCGTAGCCCGGCTGTGGCCTATCTAGTCCTAGTGGGCTTTCATCATGGGTGCCTACAACGCTTTCCGTCTGGAACTCTTCCAACAACCTTTCTGACTTTATAACTCTCGGCGTCGGTATTTATAGACGGCGAGCAGAAGATTGTGGGCCTGAGGACGAACGGACCGGGCAAAGAGCTGGATCTCCGAGAGCGAGGGAGAATCAAATCACGGGGGAGGAGGAGTATTGGATGCAGAGCAATAGCAGCTGATCGAAGGCAGTTCCTGTTCCGTCAGATTTTCGATACGTTAACATACTGTACACACACACGCCGAATTTAGTAGATTGCGCTAACCGAATAAGTCTGTAAATAAAGGCGCTACATTACTAGGTCGTGGAAGCGTGGTCATGGCAGGAGCGTCGTCTGTAGTCAATTATTCGTATTCGGTGATCCTCGCGGATGGACCCCCGTGGGGCATTCGGCTCCAGGGAGGACACGAATTCGCACAGAGGCTGCGCGTCGCAAAGGTGAGTTTTCAATCAATTTCAGCGCCTTCTGTCACTGAATTTTCTCAGGCAATAAGTGCGTCAATCAGGCACTCCTCGAGACCATGGGGCAGCAATGGGTCGGAGCATCTATGGGTCGGAGGCCCCTTGAAAGTTTTAGGAAAATGCACATGCTGATCATCGACGAGGGAACCCCAAGCTCCTGGTATTATGGCTTAGCTTAAGTGCTTTGGATTTTAAATGTAATAACTTGTAACAATTTTAAATTTACAATACCATGACACCTGACGTGTACTGTTGTAACATCAAGTAGGCCTACTATACCGGATGATACCGCAGCTGTTTACACAGTAGGCCTACTTTCACTTACCGGTAATTAAAATACAGTAAGAATTGACATCAATCATTGTCAGCTGTCAACATCACACCAGTCCCAAATTTCAGTTATTGAACTTAGTTTACAGCTTTCGTCTCGCTTTCTTTGAAGCAGTCAGTGGCGGTTCCAAGAATTCTTGGTGGAGGGAAGCAATGAATTTTTAGGAACTTGGTAGGGGGGATGAAATGAAATCCCGAAACAGTTTGACAAACCAAAAAAGGTCTTTAACAGTGTTTTACCCAGCAAATGTAGAGTAAACTTACCAAATTTAAAAGGCTGACAAGCAAAAAAGTCATCATCAGCTCTATTAGCATAACCGGCACTGGTAAGCCCCCTGAAACACTGACAAGCAAAAAAAGCTCGGTGGGGGATGCATCCCCAGTCATCCCCAACGTGGAACCGCCCCTGAGCAAAGTCCTTAATAACCGGTAAGCAGATTTAAGCCATCCAGAAAGTTTGTCCTGACCACAGGATGCCCACAGGTAAGTTTTGATCATTTTTAATTTGGAAAAGCTCCTTTCACAGCTGGTCACTGTAACATAGTACTATAGTAGCAGGCAGAGAGTCAGGAAGAGCAGTTATGATGTCATAATTACGTAATGCTGGAAATGGCCTTTTTGAACATTTAATGATTATTAAAGTTAGTGTTTGATTTTTAAAGAAGAGCAATATTGACTACTCACACCCCAAAATCATTGACCTTAGGGGAGGTAAGAAGATTCGAGACCAAAATTTCTACCCTGCTGAGAGTAATCTTTAACCAGTGGGAATGTAATTCTCAAACTCAATTACAGATTTAGCGTTCCATAGTTCTAAGGTTTCATGCCGAAGTAGTTGAAGTCTTTGATGATGAATGCTGCAGAATAGTAGGCTATACAGTTTTCAGATATTTTTATACAGGTTTATAAAGTCTATACAGTGTTAGGCCTATTAACGATAGGAAATGTAGCAATGCGGTTCTCACACATGACAGATCCTAATGAACCACTCTAATCCTGTTGTTATTATTAGTATTGTTATTTATTGCTATCTACTGAAATTACTCTTATCAGATGATAGCTTCTCTGTAGGATCGGTAATTTATCTTCATAACCCTTCTAGCTCTGACACAAATCCCCAAATCAGAAACTTACTGGGTATAGGCTATACAGCCTGCAAATAAACAAACCGCTATTTTCAAAATACCTGCATTGATCAGCAGCTGGGTGTAGGTCAGAACACTCCAGGACGACTGCTGCTCCCCATGATACTACCATCGCTCAAATGATACTTAGGGATCAGAGACTATCGGCAGGTATCCTGACTCGGTCAGACACAAAGTCCACACGCCCCCAAACTAAGAAGTAGCGGAACAAGAAGGGAATTTCCTCAGAAGTTCTTATTTACGAATATTTATTTTATTATTATTATTATTATTCAGTCTGTATAAATGTATGTTTACAATCAGAGTTCCTATAGCAGAAATATTTGCTAATCCGTTTAGTGTATTCTGGAAGGCTTGCCTGGCTGTAGCATTTAAAAAGATGGCCTAAATCCAATTCAATTTGCCATCTCTCCCACCCCACCCCCATTATTCTTTAGCACATCTACCTAATAAAATTTGCCTACATACCGATATTAATGATAAATGTGAGTTAAATAAATGTATATAATGTTGGTGCATAAATTTATGTAGACCTTGTTAAGACAGGTTCATGGCCATCAGTTCATAGGTGCTTGAGTCCATGCTGCATTGACCTTAATGCAGGGGCATGAACATTAACAATGAACCGGACCAGGATCCATGGGTTTGATGTGATCCGGATAAAAATGCTTTTGATGCTGCAATGAATGCATGTTCTAATTGTGATTGTACAGGGTTGTGATTGTACAGAGTTGTGATTGTACTGCTTGTGTGTGTGTGTGTGTGTGTGTGTGTGTACATTAAATGCACAGAATGTACGGAATTACTACTCAAGAGCATCATCGGGTTAGGATGATGACGAAGAACCACATTTGAGCTTTATGTTTTTTTTGGTTTCTTCACAGGTAATGCTTCTTACTAATGCTGCACTGGCACGGCCCAAAATTCTCTGCTATTAATATCCATTGTGTGAAATCTTGTTGTTAAGAGGGTTTTGCTCTCACAGACATTTTCTCCTTCAGCTGTTGAGCTGTCAAGTTTATCTTGTTTCAGTTGTCTTGTTTAGGAAGTGTTTTGCAGCACTTTACAGTCGGCTACAGTTTGCCAACTCGATTGACTCTGGTGAAATTCCTTAGCAAAATGTTTTTCCTTCAGATCACTTGTTCATACTCTTTAATGTTATTTATAGATCTTTTGATGACGTCATTCGTGACTATGCGTGCCTGAACAGTGACTTGTGGCGGCATTGTGTTGAGGTTTGTGCCGTTTTTACGGACAAAGGATTGCCGGTGGGTCCGTTGCTTTTTTGCATGTGAGCATTTTCACTGCACCCAAGGAGACTGACATATCAGCAATTTCAATTACCTTTTCATGCAAAGGGCTGCGTTGGCTGGAACAGCGCGCAATCTATCCTTCGTCAAAAGCCTTCTGGAACATCTGCTCATGCCCTGCATCGTGTTGCACTCGGTGCAATGCGGGCAACGTTGTTGTTTGTTGTCAGTTTGGCTGGCAGCCGTTTTGTGTTTTCAGTTCATTGGTAACCTACAGCTTTTGGGGGATTGCACCGGGAGGGATTTGATTAGTTTTACGCTCGCGTAGAAAGCTTTGCTCTGGCATTTGCCTTTCTCGGCTGTCACTGAGCATTGTGACAAGAGTCAATATGAACTGTTACAACAGTCTCTCATGAACACCGGTAGCCTATACATTGCATCTGGTTCAGTTTGTGTTATTCTGCTTCATTTAGTGCCTATTATTGGCAAATCAATTGATTATAGGTCGATATTGTTTAAAATGTTAACCTCTGCCAGTATTTTGACCCCATTGGAAATCATTCTCAGTGAGAGAAGGACGAAATTCCCCGACCAACTGAACTTTTCTAGAGACTGACTTATTTACTTTTTTGGCAATGCATTTATTGTTTGACTTTGCAGTCGACTATCAGCTATCTATAAATAATTCTCTTCATTAGTTTTACTAAATATATGGCAATACTATCTCAGTACATTTATTAATATGTGGACTTTAAAACTGCCTGTTGTAAAATCGCTAATAAAGTAACTGAAGTATAGCGGCTTCCATGTTGATTTCGATGGCAGTTCCCTTTATCTTTTCAATGAATACATTTCCCATCCCAGGTTACTGGTTTCATCCTTCCCCATTCTCTCTAACAGCCCTGTCCCTGTTACAAGTTTCAGGCATACTGCTGTGTATTTCACTGTGGTTTTATTCCCATCATGCACTACTTAAGTAGCATCGTCTTTCCTGATCTTTGTCTACTTATCGCTTTTTCAGCTTGATTAACAGGTAAATGATTTTTTATGATGTGCCAGATGAGATCACCTTTTGATATTTAACTTTTTGGCACATCACCTGCTAGCTGTATAAAAAGTAAACAGGTGTACTACTTCATGTACAGAACATTTATTTGCTGCATATTTGATCAATCATGATGTATTTTGGGGCAAACAGTATGTGTTTAGCTGAAGTCACATTGGAGAGTTTGATTTGTAAGAAACAAAAGTGGAAACAACCAATTTAGTAAAGTCTATTTTCATAAAAATAAAGTGCCATGGAGATACAGATAATGTAGAGTTGTAGTATTATTTTATTCTATTGTTTTCATTTTTATAAAACATTAGCTGTAAATTATTAAATGTAGAGTGTTACTACAGTGGTTTTTCACACAGGCTAACTTAGTCTATTAAACCACTTAGAATCACGTTACTATTATTAAATTAGTTTAAATTATTTTTAGATTAGCATTGCACATACCTTTGTCTTGAGGGGTCTAATGATAATTTTGGTCCTCTGTACTTTGGCCCTGTTGGCAGGTGCAGTCGTGCCTCTGCATATGTGTTTCACAATGGCAGTGGATATTGCACAGAATAATATTTTATTATTGTTTAAACATTCATTAAAGCAGCAACTCTGGCATTGATCAAATACACTTTTATACCGATGCACTTCTATAAAGCAATTAATCATTGGAACTTATAAAATGTCAAAACAAAATGTTATTTATGCCAGACGTGTATATTTGCAGAACCTTTAGCCAATGGATAAGCTCCAAACGACTCCTTAACAATAATCATAATTGGTTTCAGATGTGTTTCTGCCATGACGCGTTGGCATACAGCCATTGACACTGCATTATCTGCACCTTCAGCAACTCAGGCCTCTACAAGAGCGCAGGGGCCTTTAGTTTTTTTTAAACAATTGACATTGTTGTACGTGCATCAGCTCAAAAGCATGCAAAGAATTTTGATGACTTCTTTGATGGTGATGATGATCACACGCAGATGTTTTCTTAGGGGTCCTTACTTTTGTCTTACATATTATGAGACATGCTATGACTTTACCCACAGCCATGATGGCAAAGTTATTTTCTATTATGTTTGTGATTTTAATGACTAAAGCTTGAATGTAATATTTCCAAATGGAGCAGTCAGCATATGTCGGTGGTTGCCGGGCAGTTAAGGGGTGTTCAGGGCAACTGCTGAATTTTTGGGGTCAGATTTGGATTTGAAACTCTTGGGTGGGTATCAGAGTGCATGCATTATCTTTATACTGCTGAGTGCCCTGTGAAATGAGTTGAGTGAATTCTCACTGCTGGATTCCAGTGTTTTTCTGGGTTTTCCTTAATAAGCTCTCTTGTTTTTCCCACTCTGACTGATGGCTGGAATTTACCTGGTCTTTTACAGTTTAATTTTAAGTGCCATCGATAAATTGTAGTGCGACTGTCAAATTAGTGCATTAACACTTTCTTTAAGCCACTGAGATTTGCCTGTACGTTAAAACCGCACTTAACACGTCATTTACTAAATTAATTGTTTTACAGCTCTGATCTGATGGTGGCATTATCTCAAAGTTTCATTAGAATCTATTCACTCCTTTGAATGCTTTTCAATTTTTCCAACCATCTGTCACAGCTTACAGTTCTCAGCTTATTTATTGACCCTAACACTAACCCTACCCCATGCCTAAACCTGCACCGATTCAAACGAAATTCTAAATACATAAAGAGTACTTAGTACTATATGTACTGACACGATACAACATGTGCGCGTTAGAACCATGATTAACGAGCGATTAAAAGAATTAATTGTTTTGCAGCTCTAATAAATTGTTATAGAAGTTCATTGCTATTATTATTTGTAAAATTATTACGATATTGTTGTTCTTATTGTTGCTGTTGTCATTATTGTTATTGTTGCATGTAAAAGGATACGATTCCTGTGGTCAGTTGTTATTTCCATGACTAGCTTTTGATTTCTTTCATGTGGTTTAGGTCAACCCTAATAGCAAGGCCTATCGTCAGGGCATTCAAACTGGTGACCTCATAGACACAATAAATGGCGTTGCTACAGACGGCATGAACCACCGTGATGCCCTCCGTCTCTTCCAGAATTCCAATGGAAAACTGGTCCTGGAACTAACAAGGTATGGATGGCTTTTCAAAGCCTACAGTACTTAGTAGATAGCCTTTAAATGCTTTCTTATTAATTGAATGATGTCATGAGACTGAGAAGATTAGATATCTGAATTGATCAGATATTTTTTGTATCCCTTCTTTCATTACATCTGAGGCAGAAGACTTAGCATACTAAGTTTAAGAATATACAGTGTGGCGCAAAAAACCGGACTAGTCACATTTAGGTTTGGCATTTTAATATAGTCCGGTTTTTTTGCACCACCCTGCACATTAGAAAATAATTAATTTGTTAACTCTTATGACACAATTAAGTTTAGTATTTGGGGTGTCAGCTTGTGGCTCTTACCAGAGCCTCTTGTAAGTTCAGTTCATGACCTGAAGTCATTTATAAAATATGGTTGTCGTTTGGAGCATGCCATTACACAGCCCTGCCTTTCAATGTGATTGAAACTTTAGCAGTGAGATTTTAGTGAAGATTGACGATTGCCTTTTCACAATTAAATGGAATTCACTGTCGGACTGCGTGTCGTCCATAACTTCCTTCGGAGAGTTTGCGAACAAGTTAAAGACACACCTATTCAACATCTCGTTTCCACGTTTATTGTAAAGCACCCTTGACTTTGGCCCTTGCTATGTTACGGCGCTATATAAATTGTCATGAACAATAACAATAACAATAACTATTGATTTCCTGGTTTTCTCTTAAGCATAACAGTGGTTCTCAAACAGGGCAGACCCTACTGAAGCACTTTAAACCTTATTATTATTATTATTATTATTATTATTATTATTATTATTATTATTATTATTATTATTATTATTATTATTATTTGTAATTCCCTGCAGTTTGATTCTATTGCAGAACCGAGAAGCAGTCTGCTATTCCTATACTGCGGGTTGAATCGCCAGCAGACATAGGACCGCTCGAATCTGACCTGGACGGGGGTAAAGCAATTTAGGAGTGGCGGTCAAAGTTGAAGCAATGCTTTAATGTTGTTAAGAGATGCTTTTATGGTGCTCAAGCAAATTTCAATTTCTCATTTGCAATCATTGTGACGATGGAATTTGAGTGGATTTGTTGACGACAGATGATGATGATGATAATGACCACTACACCAATGACGGTGGTGATGGTGATGATGATTCATGTTGGTTGTCACAGCTGACTCATCTGAATATCTATACGACGACATTTGTGCGACGGGGCAAAGCATGGCGTCCGGTAACGACGACCTTTACCTGGCCAGTGAACCCGAGATGACCTCTCATCATCAGACTTCTAGCGCCTGGTCTCAAAACGGTTCGTAACTTTAGTCAGCTATTCTATTAAATACAATTGCATTATGGGACGTGTACCTTTGCTGTTACTGATGCTATTTTTTCTCAACAAATACTAAATTTTGCTGTGCATATGTGGGCAAGATGCTATTAGCAGTTTGCCATTATTATTATTATTATTAGTAATAGTATTAGTCAGTGGCGTCGCCAGGAATTTTTGGTTGGGGGCAAAAGGGGCTAGCGTGTCAGATTCCTTACCCACCCCTGACCCCCTCCCTTCACAGAAAACTTACTCACCGGATTTGTGCGAATCTGGTAGGTAGTCTGGGGCAGGTTGGGGGGGCATTTGCCCCCATTTGGCCCCCAGTGGCGACGCTAATGCCTGTTTGACATTGGACAATGCAAGGATTATTGCTACAGTAGGCTATACATCTGCAAAATTCAGAAGAGTGATGAAACAAATTAAAACCACATTTTTGTGTGTCCCCAGCTTAGCTGAGTCAAACCGTACTAGAATTGTCAATATATTCTGCCGCAATTTTATTCTGAGTCAAACCGCCACTATACAAAGTATTTCAGAAATCTGTTGTCTGTCAAATTGATTCAGTTTTATCGACCACAAAAATATTCTGAAACCATGTTTGGCTTTTGACAATTTATTCTAGATAGCAAAATTCAGAAGAGTGATGAAACAAATTAAAAGAATTTTTGTGTGAGCTTAGCTTCAAACCGTACTAGAATTGTCAATATATTCTGCCGCAATTTTATTCTAGAGCATTCGAAATACCCGAAGAATGGTAGCAAAGTCTTCTTTCAGAAATCTGTTCTCTGTCAAATGTCTAAAATATCGAACGTGAGATAAGAGGGGGTTTAAGAGAGCTGGTTTCTTGTATGAAAAGTTCTATAGACCACAAAAGTATTATATAATTAATACCCTGTTTGACATTTGACAATGCAAGGATTAGTGCTACAGTAGGCTATACTGTAGATATGCAAAATCCAGAAGAGTGATGAAACAAATTAAAACCACATTTTTGTGTGTCCCCAGCTTAGCTGAGTCAAAATGTACTAGAATTGTCAATATATTCTGCCTCAATTTTATTCTAGAGCATTCGAAATGCCCCGAAAATGGTGAGCCATATGAAACGACACTATACAAAGTCTTTCAGAAATCTGTTGTCTGTCAAATGTCTAATAAATTGAATGAGAGATAAGAAGTGGTCTAGAGATAGCTGGTTTCTTGTAAGACAAGTTCTATAGAAAACAATAATATTATATAATTGATAGCCTGTTTGCAGTGGCGTCGCCAGGAATTTTTGGTTTGGAGGGAGCAAAAGGGGCTACCGTGTCAGATTCCTTACCCACTGCTGACCCCCTCCTTTTCATCGAAAACTTTCTCAGCGGATTTGCGCGAATCTGGTAGGTGGTCTGGTGCAGGTTGGGCACTTGCCCCAATTTTATTCCCTGGCGACGCTGAGTGGCAGTAAAATGGTGAGTAGCCATTTGGAAGTGACAGTAGCAGCAAAGCAGCAGCAGCAGCAGCAGAAATCAGCAGCAGCAGCAGCAATGCAGTAGCAAAATCGATTGCAGCAGCAGCAGCAGCAGCAGCAGCACAAGCAGCAGTAGCAGTAGTAGTAGTAGTAGTAGTAGTAGTAGTAGTAGTAGTAGTAGTAGTAGTAGTAGTATACTATACTAGTAATAGTATTATTATTGAAATGTAATAGTGTAATTATTTGCAATAGGACCCAGTCAGAAGAAAGTGTACCATCCTGTTCCATTTGGTACCAGAGCCAATAATTCTGCAGCACCTTCAAAGGGCTATGAATCTGCAGATGGTAAACTGTTTTTCTTTTCTTTGGTGTTTAAATATTATTTTCTTGTTCACTTTATTCTCACCAGTATTCAATATTTTCAAAAAGAAAGTGGGGTGAGACTGCCTCATTGTCAGAAAATGTCAACCTCCATTTTGGGGTCAGACTTTAAAACCAAATTTGTTTGAACCGCTCTGGGGTCGACCTTGACCAGTGGGGAGTTAAGCCTCCTTCTTGTCTTGGCAAATGGAGCATTGATCGATAGTCAGTTGCAACAGGTTCATGTGACAACCTGACAGGTGATCTACAGGTCTTGTCTGTTATATACTCAGAAGCAGTCATAGGCCAAGGTTCTTTTGGCGGCTTCACGCTGTTAGGAACATGCAGAAAACTTCCAGTGAAATCAGACTTTTGTTATGATGTAATTAACTAAGTTTGTTAGGAAGGATTGAAAACTTAAAACATTTTTTTCTTTTTGAGAATATTTCATTTATTTGAATTGGGGAAAAGTTCCTTGTTACTTTTGCTTAAAGCTTTTAAATGTAATGCATGATGTCTTCGTATCAGGTTTGATATTTTCAGTGACCTCAATCAATAGATCGATAGATCGATCAATCAATCAGTCAGTCAACTTCTCTGGTGCCATTCTTCTCATAATGCCTAGGGCAGCAACCAATGGTGCACCAGATCCAAATTGATTTGGAGCCAGAATCCTGCCGATAAGATAGACAGTTTATTAGATAAGATAATTTTTATGTTTTAATATATTTGGGTTGTTGTGAAATTCCTTTTTAGAGATTCTAATATCCAAAGCATTCGCAAATCCTGGGAAAATCCAGGAAAGTTCTCATCCACCGAGAAGGCGAAGGCATCCGCGTCATTTGTCCGATCCGGGTTTCGATTCAAAGCAGTCGCTCCGGCCTCCGATCTCCGATGTGATCCAGCTGTCGCGCCGTTCGCGGCAGTTTAATTTCTGGAACCACTTTTACCCGCGCGACTTCTCGGATCCGGGAGTCCTGGCTCCCACGGCCGATCCAGAAGGTTCCTCGTCCTCGGTCCCAAACAGCCTTGCGCGTCCTCCGGTGTTTACCTCGGTCGAGGAATTCCAGAGACACTACGGGTTGTGCTACGCGCGGACGCTGCCACTGCGAAAGCGCTACACAACCAGACCAGCGGTCATTCAGAACGGCACTCCTTCGAATCCGCAGACCAAACGAGTCCAATTTGCAGCGGATGAACCTCAGGATGAACAACCTCCTTTCTACGATTCAGACGATGCTGTTGCCGCTACTCTTCCAAGAGTTACCCATCCAGGAAGGAAGACCATTGCTTCACTCCTGCCACCCGACGAGTCAAGAACGCGTCCTCAAAATAAGAACCCGAATCCTTATCCCATTGTGGAGAATTCTCTGATGACAGGGTCCACTCCATCATCTCTTCCAGGTAAACTGGAACGTGTAGCCACTCAATGGAAAGTTTCTATTGTGGTACATGCATTCTATGGTTATATGGGGCCTACAAAAGTTTAAGAAGTAGAAGAGAAATTAAATGGAATTTTCTCTGTATATCATGTCTCGCCATATTTTGTGTCACGGTTTGATACGGATTTTGTTTCTGACCCTTTTTGCTTGTTTCTTACAGGACAGTCTGATAATTTGGACAATGTGACCTCGTCCTTGAAAATAAGTCTCAGTTCTTCTTTGAACATCGATGAAACAGAGAATAAAGCGAAAATCTGCAACCAGAAATTTCTGAAAGGCAAAGAATCGGCCGCAAATAAGGTGAAAGCAAGATAAGAATAGCTTAGCAGTATGTCTTCGGTGTTCAAATTTAAATCTAAACAAATTACAGATACTGAACGGTGAACAGTTTGTAGTGGCTGAACGCTCCTGATTAGCACTCGTCTCTTATTGGAAACTGACTTGACTGGCTTGCACTACATGGGTCGAAGGGAAACTCAGAGGTGAGACAAGTTAGGAGATGAGACAGACAAAGAGTAATACCGATTAGTGAAAGGTCAAAGATGAGTTGGGATAGAGATGATACTTGCTGAGAGAAGTGAGAATTTTGGCCACTGTAGAAGAGGAAGAAGTTGTGTCAATTTCAAATTCCCTAAAATTGTCATTCATTCCATGTCGTGCTTAATGACCTAATCTACAGGACATATCCCATTGAGCCACTCCAAACTCAGTTATTATTATTATTATTATTATTATTATTATTATTATTATTATTATATTTAGTCATACACTATTGAATGATTCAGGCTGTTGGTTCATAATGTTTTGTCACTTGGTTTGATGTTTTTATTCTTAAGGTTGTAAATTCGAATTCTTCAAGAGTTACGGCTGGTGGTGGTGATGATGATGATGATTACGGAGCTCTCACTTCCACTGAATTTGAGTTACCATTAGAAACTGTTGGCACGGCAACAGCTCGACTTGATTTCGACCAATCAGAGCTGCCACCATCTCAGAATCAGACGTTGACGTTGCTTATAAAGAATTGGGTGCACGCATTAGTAAATGAGTAAACCTACTGGTGTCATTGGCTTTTGTTGGCCTTGGGTGGCTTATGTGGACTCGTAACACTGAAATGGAAAAATGTCATGTCTTTTCATGGTTAGAAGGTTAGAAGTTGGGACATGCAGTGGTACAGTGACTGAGTTTATGCTCTCCGTCCGGAATGTTGCACGTCTGAAACCAGAGTTTAGAGCATTGTATCCTAGATATCCTAGATACTATATCTTTAATGAGCTGTAAATATTAAATGACCAGAAATGAAGACCAAGTGCATTGCTGTTGTGGTATAGTAAAAATGGAATGAGTCTCTCTTTCTCTTTCTCTCTCTCTCTCTCTCTCTCTCTCTCTCTCTCTCTCTCTCTCTCTCCTTTTGAGTTTCTTTTCTGTTGACTGTCTTACTCATTCTGACTTCATCCTATATTGACAACATTGGGGTATAAATTAGGGGTGGGTCGATTAATCTGTCAATCGTCTTCGAAATCGCGATTTTTGAAAAAATCAAAATTAATCGAAACGATTATTAAATTAATCAAATAATCGACATAATCGAAAAAATAATCGAAATCGCGATTATTTTTCGATTATTTTATGATATTGTACAATATTTCCGATTCAAAGAAAGATCAATTTACCTTTGATTATAAGAATTGAAAATGGATTCAACAGCTCTAAAGACAGGTACCATCTTTCTGGGTTTGACAGCAGCTTTTGATACGGTGTGTCAGGTGGGTTTAATGTACAAACTCTCGCTCAAGGGGACCCTGGTTCTGTCAACTTGTGGAATTACTCATTTCTGACAGACGGTTCTGAGTTCACTTGGGAGATGTCAGCCAATTCTAGTAGTCCATGTGTCAGCTCCTGGAGACGTCGACGAAACGGTCTACCATAGGGTCCAGTTCTAGCCCCACGTTATTCAATTTGTAGGGCCTATAGGCCTACAAACGGCTTAGGCCTACCTGGTACCATCAGTAGGAAGTTTGGATACGCTGACGATATCGGTCTTGCCACCCAGATCAATCAAAGGAGATTGAAGACCAGGGTTATTTCTAGGATTGTGAATTGGGGAGGGGTGTCGGGAAAATCTGGGGCGTGTGTTTATTTCTAGGATTGTAGGATTGTGAATTTGGGGTGTCGGGAAAATCTGGGAGTGTCGAAATTTGGAAGTCTCTAGTTAAAAAGGCTGACAAGCAAAAAACCGTTGTAGAGACTCACAAAATGTCTGACAAGCAAATAAGTCATCCGAGGATAAAGTTGTGGGGTCTATTTCTCCATTTGGGGCAGGCCTCTTCAGAGGCTTTTCCAGGCCAGTTGGAATTTGAGGCCTCTCTAGCCTTCCCAACAATTAAAATGTTGACAAGCGAAAAAGGTAATCACCAATTTTGAGGACTGCAGAATACCTTCCTAGCTTTCCCAAAATCCCCAAAATTATCAACAAGCAAAAAGGTCATCACCAAATTTTGAGGCCCCTTCTAGTAGTAGCTATCTAGCTTTCTAGCTCTCCCAGAATTTCGACAAGGAAACAAATGGAGGCCCCCAAAATGATGGAGGCCCGTGCCGAATGGCCATCCAGCCCCCTCTGAATGGGCCTGTTTGGGTGTTCAGGGCTAATCACTCCTCTCCTTAGAGATCGACTCCACTGGATCCGTGTTCCACAGTGCATTGAAACCAAGCGCTGTTGTTTAGAGATCCACTCTGTCCTGATTATCTAACTGTGCTAGATATGTGATCGAGAGGAGATTCTTAGGTCCAGTCGGAGAGTGCAGTTGTTGGTCCCTCCCGCCCAAGACCCTAAGTTTGGAGAAAGATCATTAAATGACGGGGGTAATGAAGATGGAACTCTCTTCCAGACAATGTGATTGCAGTCTCAGCTGGACTTTTCATTAGAAATTTGAAGACACATTTATTTAATATTGGATATGAACTGTGTTAAGCGCTCTTGTTGTAGGCCTTAGCCTTCTTTCTGCGCTATTTAAATTGTCAATAAATAAATAAATAAATATGCATTCTGTATGCATATCATTGTCACATCACCAAATGTTAGTGTGTCGACCTCAAATTTGTGTTGAGTTAGGGGTGTAGAAATCTTTCTAAGATCAACTGAGCATCGATACACAGAGGATTCGAATACTGTAAAATATGGAATGGACAGCCAGTTTCTAAAGGTACTGTGAAATAATGAAATCGAAATCGCGATTCATCGTAATCGTAATCGTAATCGTGAAAAATAATGAAAATAATCGTAATCGTAATCGGAAAAAATAATCGTAATCGACCCAGCTCTAGTATAAATAAATAAGATGAGGAATTCTGTTTGTCTGCTTTGATGTCATTGTCACTCAACATTGTTTTGAGGTCATTGTTTACTTTCCATGCACAGGACAGTCAATGTTGTTGTTTTGAGTTTGCATTTGCACCATCAACATTGACGGCTAATGAATATTTCTTGAGGAGACCTGCCAATATTAATATTCATCAGCCCATCTTGAGCTCTGATTAATTATGTTCTTCTGTGGTTTTAGAATGCGGTTCTTTATTTAAAAAGAAAAGTAGTTGACGTGATTGGTGATGCTGTTGTTTTTGCTGTTGCTTGTTCAGCTGATGCAACGTGTGCTCTTGCCCAGCCACAGACAGTCCCTCTGACTGATCGACAGAAAGTAGCCAGTGAGCCAGTCAAATTCAAGGCAATACACGACCAGTCAAATCCAAAAGCCAGTCGTAGCAACATAACGTCGATCCAGACAACGGCTAGAGCGACCACCAAGCCAAGTGGTTCATCTGCCAGTTTTGCCGACCAAGATCTTCTTGATCTGATGGGAGATCTGTCGGGCAACACGTGCAATAGTCACCTGGATGAAAAGAACAATGAGAAAAGCACGTCACGCGGAATTATTGAAAGCTCCCCGTGTGGCATTAGATACGCCAGTAGAACAGACAGAACAAGTAAATAATACCGTAAATCGTCAAATATTTATTTTTCTCGCATGTCTAGCGTAAATATTGGCCGCATGGATATATATATATATATATATAATCAGTGGAATGCATTGTGACCCTTTTGGGATGTTTTCAGTAAGAAATGCAAAGTGTTGTATACAGGTAATCATTAGGATTGATCTTGTGATCTGCTTTGCCCAACCAACTGTGGTGTAATACTGTGTTTGTGTGTTTCGATTAACAGAGTATCCGAGTACAGTTAGTAAGTTATCTACCGACGCGACTGAATGCTTTCGGTCAACTCTGCCTGCGACTACATTTCAGAACAAGGTAGGTTAGGTCAGTATGTTCTTTGCATAAAGATGACATTGCTCAAAGTCTCTTTGGCCTAACTCAGTGGCAAAGTTAAAGGTATGAATAGAAACTGTACGTGCAATCAAAACGTGTAGTACACATCTCCTTGACTGAAATGATACCTTAGTGATATTACAGGAGCATGTGAGAACTATCATGAATATTACTTAGTTTATAAAATTTTGTTGAACTCTGACAAACTTGTAACTTAGCAAATGACTGAACTTATCAGAGGCTGTTTACTGTACATCCAATAGAATGGCCTGACTGCTCCAGAATTTAAACTAAGCAACATCTCACTTCTCTTGAAGTAACTCAAGAAGACTAAAGCTGCAGTAGAAAATTAATATGATTATATCTCTTATGTATCACTTATTGTATGATTGTATCACTTATGATTGTATGAGTTTATAAGTGAATCCAGGCCCGTTGGAAGTGTGAAGGTGCAGGGTGTGTGGCTGCACCCCTGGAAAAAATTAGATGGTGCACTGCCCCTGGAAGATGAGGGCTGTCTTTTTAAATTTTGCATTTTGTATATCAGGACTTTTAAGAGAGGATAAAGGAAGGTGATGGTAGTTTTTTGCTTGTCAGAACTTTCATCTTGAAAAACTGTACCCCCTGCTAAAACTTCGTTTCAACATACCTAAGTGAATCTCACAAATTTGGCAGAATCTCAGGTTATTAACCTCTGTGGTTGAAGTTTGTATCAGAAAAGCATTGCTTTATCTATGCTAGTTAATTACTTAATGTTTATAACTTAAAATTATTATGTATTCTGTCCTAAACTTAAAGGTTAACAAGCAAGAGAAGATTTCTACAACAGATAGAATGTTGTCGCCAAGACTTTCGGACCCAAATTTGTAAGTATCTTATTTTGTGGGCATCAAAATATTTCTCCAAAATACCAGGCTAAAAGTTGAATATGAATGATTGTGTGGAGTGCAGTAGTCTTATGACTGAATGATTGAACTGCAGGCTTGAATCTAATCTTGGTGATTGCCTAATGACTTTGAGCAAGCTTTGCAGCCATGTAATATTTTTCAACAGGTTTAAAGAGACATGGTTATCATAACCATTATATGGCTATAGGATTGAAAGTACTGGAATTATGCCCAACAGAACCAAGTGTGTTCAATGCTTCTTCTGGTCATTATAATTTCTGCAATTAACACTTTCTGTGGCATGTTATTATTATTATTATTATTATTATTATTATTATTTTTATTTTTATTTTTATTATTATCTGACAATTTATATAGCCCTATAACAAGGCCTAAGCCTAAATCAAGAGTGCTTCACAACATAAGGTTAGCAGTCAAACGACGCATTGAACAAATGTGTCTTTAGATTCTTTACGAACTGTTTATCGTGTTAGCGAATGTCATCAGTTGATGTTCTTATGCATTATGAAATGGCACTGTAGAAGTCGATGATTGGTAATAATTCTTTGTACCTTTCTTTGGAATTGTGTTTGCAGAGTAAGAGATAGAAACAGTCAGTACTTTAACGATGAGTATTGGTTAGAATTGGCTGGACTTGGAAATGCTTGTATAAGGTGAGAAAGCTTAAAGAAATTTTCAGTACAGTTACTATGAAAACCCTGTCCTAAGATGTAAAAATTTTGATGGTCTACATTCAGTTACTCAGTCATCTTAATATTATATTGTACTGAACATTTTTAGGGTTTACTTGTACAGATTCTGTATCCAGGCTCTTTTAAATGGCATGGCTGCACATTTGTAAAATATTTTGATTTTGTATCTAAATGAAAGGAAATTTCAGCTTTAGAAAATCAATTGTCCTATATTTGAAGTTTCTTCTGAAATACTTTATTTAAATTAGGTGAATCTTTTTAATGTTTTAGAGTCGTTACATAATTTGCAATACACCTGTCTAGATTGGAGCCCTGTGGCTGTCTACCTGAGTTCTCTTCAGCCCCTTGGCTGCCCATATATTCTTGAGGAGTTTCTGCTCACAGATTATATGCCTGGATTTATTTAGAAATACAGATGTTTTATTGACAGTGACTTTAATATGGTCTTTAATTCATTTGTAGAAGTGACCATTCGTCAGTGGGCCATTCAAAAATTTCCACTGCATTATCAAAGATATCATCCACTTCAAAGGCAATTGCATTGTATTCGTTTAAAGCAAAATCTGAAAAGTGAGTTTCATAGTTAATTCTCTGCCTTTAGATATTCTCAGACTGATTCCTTTCTCTTGAGCTTTTGCATTTTCGACGGTTTAAGTTCCTTTATACCCTTGATCTCTCGATGTTAATAACACTTACACAACTGCTCCATGCTCATAGAATGCCTCAAAAGCTCATTCGATAACATCAGTGTCGCCTCAGACGTGCCGCCAACCTGGGTTCTATCCCTGGGCATTCACATGTCTACTGGTGCAGAGAGGTCATTATTGTGGTCTGCAAAAAGTAGGCATTAGAACTGATGATTAGGTCTTTATAACTAAAGTGCTATATAAATTGAGCATTTGGATTTTGATGATCCATTTACAGAGAGCTGTCATTCACTCGAGGTGATCGGATTTCGATCCTTCGGCCGATCGATAAAAACTGGTATGAGGGAGAGCTAAACGCTGCGGTCGGTCTTGTTCCCTGTTCTTATGTTAAGGTAAAGTGTTTGTTTATGTATCATCTTTTTATTCTATTTTGAGTAGGGTAATAGGCGAGAAGTTGTTTGAGGGAATTGGTTTGGTTTAAAAGTTTCGATTTAACATTTCCTGTTCACTGTTTGTCAACATCTTGAACTGGTGCTGTATGTACTTGAAATAATTTGATGATGAATTTACATGTTAATTAGTACAACTGCTTATAAAGCAATGTGCTAATTTTAAGCAGAAAATTGTCTCAAAGTCTTTTGAAATTTCTGCTCTCCAGATAACCAACGACTTGGATGAAAAACAAGAGGTGGAAAAACAGGAGAAGGCTCTTGTGAAGGTCAAGGCCAAGCACGATTTCATGGCAAAGTTTCCTACAGAGCTGTCATTTAACAGTGTCAGTTGATCTCCTGAGCATTTCTCATTTTGTTGATTTTATTAATTTTATATTGAAATATTAATTAGCTTTTGTCAAACTGTCATTAGACCAACCTTTTTGTTGTCTAGCATAGCACCAGTGCTTTGCAGCCAGTTTAAGTCTGTCTGACCAGCAGTCTGGATGTTAATAGTAACTTTTTCCCGACAGTAAATGTTTATTTCTAATAATAAAAGCTTAGAAAGAGAACTCAGATAGCTAGTAGGTCAAAATGCATCTATTAAACCTTGCACTTCTTAGGTTACTTTATGAGAATATTTTAATATTTACTTAAAATACATTATTAATATTTAATTGTTTTCTGACATATGGTTTTCATTCATTTTGACTCTTACCATAGGAATGCTTCTTATGAATAGCATTGGATAAATGGTTTATAGTAAAAGTCTTGCTTGAATGTTGAAATTTGGTTGAATTTGACTGTTGGACTGTTTTTTTAGGGAGATGTTCTCACCGTGATTAGACGGATAGATGGAAACTGGTATGAGGGAAGACTGAAGCAGAGAACTGGAATTTTTCCAGTCAGCTACGTGGAACCGCTTACGGAATCTTCTTCGCCTTCCACTCATCAGACAGCAATCCTGTCAGGTAGACTGCAATTGACAGCAGCACTAAGTTTCACTAATGCTGTTCTGTCTGACAGCATTCTGTTGTTATCGGAACTTTTGTAATCTGCGCACGGTGGCCATTTTGACACTACTACCTGGCATCATTTAGTGGGACAGGTTATCATAATTATGCATTTTCTTTTCAAGGTTCAAGTGCGCTGTCACCTTCATCACCTGCGGTTCCCTTCGCAGAAACTCGGTCACGGGACACACCACGCGATACGCCGCGTTACACCCACAAAGACACCCTACATGGCTTAAGCAGAGACGTTTTGGAGTTTGATAAACTTTTTGAAAATTATGGAAATCTCAGTACAACAAAGAATGACCAGAAGACTTTCGTAAACAATAATGAACAGTTGTTGACTCTTCCGAGCGCAAAACGGACTCGAACGCCGGTAGATTCGAAGTTCAGTACGATATCGGTTTCGTCTTCGATCAGGAATGATAGCTTATCTTCAGATGCAGTAAAGAATCCACATTCAGTGCAGCAGAAGATTCAATCAGAGCCTAGTGCAGGCAGCGTCAACAGGAGTGCCACTCCAAGTCTTCATTTACTCTATGAGGAACCTTGGTAAGCAATAATAATAATAATATAATAATAATAATAATAATAATGTGATTTTAAGTGGTTTAGGAGGCTAAGTAAGCCTGTGTGAAAACCACTGAGCAATGCTGGACCCATGTTGCAAACTTACGGGCATTTTCTTGAATAAATAATTATTTCTTCTCTACTCTCTTCTCCGTTATTCCTTATTTGATTGGACAGGGGGAGGGGAGGGAGGGGTAGTTGGATTTAGGAGATTTTGTACATCGGCTTAGCCACCTATGGGCTAATGGCCACAAAACGGGGATCAGCACTGAAACCTACGGGCATTGAGCCTAGGGTGAAAATTTACTTTTTAAAAATTTTTATGGTGTATGTACTATATGGATGAACCCTTGACATCTTGTGTTATTCTTCTTGACCTCCAGGTACCAGGTTCTTTACGATTACAGTCCTGAGCATGATGATGAGCTCGACCTGTGTGAAGGTGATCTCATTTACCTGCTGGAGAGATGTGATGACGGATGGTGTGTAGGGCGATCGGATCGAACAAAGAGGATTGGAACATTCCCCGGGAACTATGTCAAGCAGCTAGGGTAATAATAATGACAACGCACTTCTATGGGCACAGGTTCTAATACTCTAATGGTAGGCAGTCACCTTTGTTATGTTGTCACTAAAGCACCGCTGTGAACAATCCATATAGAGGGTCAGATACAGTGTATGTTGTAACCATGGACTTATAGACAAAGGTGTTCTCGAGGTCCTAATGTCCTCTATGCAAAGAAAAATAAGTTCATTACAAAGACAGATTTCTCAGCATGCACACTAATTGCTAGCTTAAGACATGAGAAACTTAGTATATGAACTATTAAAACTTACTGGTGAAGGTCATAATCAGTTCCAAAATTTTAAATATCAAAGTTAAGACCCCATTAAAAATCCACGAATGTTATTTTGTTACAAGTAATAGTTGTGCTATTGTTTTAATGTTTTATTTCTCTGTTGATATTTTTTATTTGTAGTTAATACTAATGACCTATCTTTGTTCTACCATAAAGTTTTTGTGGTATTTAGCACTGTTATGTTACACTGCAGAATGGCTGAACTAAGGGCATTGTAGTGAAATTGATGATTATAGTTGCTATGCTTCACTGTTATTGTTTTATTGCCCTCTCCCCCCCCCAATGTTTTTAAAAAGGTCTTCATGTTTTGTCTTATTTTCTGTGTGCAGATGAAGTTTTCAACACAGAATTCATCACGACATAGATCTGCAGGGTGCACTGTCGTTCAAAGGCAAGACGGTTTCAAGGTCTTTCTCACGAATGTCACTCATAGCAGCAGTTGGGTCTGAGATGAACATGCTTCAAAGAACTGACCTAGCCAGACTTTGAAAGACAGCGATGTAGCAGGAGAGAGCTCACTGTATAGTACTATGTGCTGTCGAGTACTCGCTCCTTTTCGTTTCGCATTAATTGTTGACCTATCTTTCACCGTTTTTTTCATTTACGCCCTGTGATTGCCTTTAGGTTAGTGCTAGAAGTCATGCGCTGAAATGTTCTGTTCAGTGTTTTGACTTTTCTTGACGATTGTAAAATTGAATCAACATACAGAGTATTATTGTTACTTTGATAGTCTGAACATGAGAATGTGTACTCTCAAACTATAGGTATTAGATTAAACTTAACTTCTTATGCAGTGGAGATATATTATTGTGATAGGAACACTTTTTCTAGTCAGAATTTGGTATCAATTGCACAGTAGTGATCTGGTGAAGTTACCTAATGCTAGTTTGGTTTTCAGTGTTATTGGGCCAAGCCAGTTGATAAAAGCCATAATATCAGCATAAAGAATAACCAACTGCAAATCATAATAATGTTATACATTGATCTGGAGTCCATTATTATGTATTGCAAGGGAACTTGCAGACCTCTTCCAATGTATTCAGATTCTGCAGCATATTAAAACATCAGGTTGTTGTCTCACAGTGTTTGTGTTACCTATTCAATGTTATTTGGCATAGACAACATGACTGATAACAATTATTGGTAAATACTAATGCTTCCTAATCTCCTGCATCATATTTCGACTGTGAAGCTTGCCGTTGAATCTGTTGTTGTTACTATCCGGTAGTCTTGTTCATATCATTTTTTACCCATGTATAATTTTTTGCCTTGGTGTAGCCATGGGGCCCCGCCCCTATTCAGTCTGGGACCGGGTCATGAGATTTTGTGGTAAAACCGTTGAGTAATTTGGGGATGGTAAGTAGTATGAAATCGAGGAGACTGCACAAAATTTAACAGCAGCTGACAACAGCTTTTTTGCATGTCAAGACTTTTCAGCTGAAAATGTCGATTTGCCCCCACCCCCATTTTGGAAACCTGGCTGCATCACTGATAGACATTATGTAAATTTCATTGCTAGTGAAATGAATAATGTACTTTTACTAGTTTCTACTTTAACGGAATGTTTGTTTTAAGACACTTGAAAATTCTCTGCAATAAACTTGATCAATTGAAGATGTGACAAATCTTTGAGGTCATTGCCGAGAAGAGAGAAAAATCAGCAAACATAGATGCTGATGACAAACGATGTTTTTACATACAGAATTAACATTAATTATCCAATTACAACATAATTACTGTCTTATATTTAAAGTAATTCAAGCTGAGCCCAGCAGAGCTTACAACATGTAGACAATGAATGCATTAAATGATTCAAATGAATGAATAGTGAATGAAAGAATGCATGATATCGCTGCATCAACATGAAATTCCAAGCAAGTACAGCATTCGGGAAACTGAAACACAATTTTCACATGCATTGCGCTTTCCCTTGTCCAGCCGTTGCCTTTCCACCAAGGCAGAGTCTTTGCCATTTTTAGTGAGAACGTGTGTTCCATGGTCGGTTCCACAGTGCAATTAAGGCTGATGCAAGTTGTCTTTAGTTCCGGACGGAGGCAGCGTTTCCAGGAGCCAAAGACAGCTCGGACAATTGATTCCCATCTCTTGGTGGACTCTGATAGGAATAACCACAGAAACATCTTGTAAACAATATATATATATATATATATATCTGGCCCGCCAGTGGTATAAATGGCCCTCAGGCACAAGTTGATAAGCCCGGAAACTTGTTTAATTGAATATCCCTTCTAAACTAATCTAAAAAAATATTTTTAATGCAGATTCCTGTTTCAAAGAGAAACTTACTACAGACAGTAAGTCTCTGCCATTACTGGTAAGAACTACAAGATTGTACAGAATGGTACTGTGACATTTTTACATTTTTATATAAGATTTCATTAGTTGATTTATATAGCTCAATGTAATAAATATGATATCTCTGGGCCCCGGAGATAAATATTAGCAACATTCATACATGTCATCCACACAGACTTCATTTGGATATCCGATAACTGCCTTATAGGGTTACAACTAACCAATAGAGCCATTGCCTGATGCTCTAGGCATCATGATAGTGGCGCCATAAAAGTTCACTGGTTGAACAGCAAAAGGTGCGCTACAAACCTGTACTTGAATGTGACTTCTGATGATGGCGGATCGAAGTATCAACGACTGAAACGAACACAACGGCTGTGAGTTACTTCCAAAGCAGGTACACACAGGCAATGGTGCTTTATTTACATGGCACATAATTAAAGGTACATCTCTACAACACCTGAAGATGATTGTCTCACCTTTGTTCTCTTCGAGCGCTCTTTCGCCATTTCTAATGCCTTTTCAAATGTTGAGCTTCTTTGGTCCGTATCCTTTGCATAGACAACCTAACAGCACAGCAGGGGAATGATTTTCATGGAGAAACACAGAAAGTACAGCCCTCATAACAGCTGCTTCAATTCCTCTATTACTATATAATTAAATGTGAAATAATATTTCACATAATATCCTGTATACACATAATGCATATCTACAGGGTGGCACAAAAAACTGGACTAGTCACATTTAGGTTTGCATTTAATATAGTCCGTTTCTTGCACCATCCTATACTAAATAAAACACCACCCAAACCGCTACTAATAGCAATAACAGTAATAATATTAGTGCATTTAAAGGATCAAATCAAACCACAAGTGATCATGACAATGCTAGATAATTCTAGGTAGATAATTATCATAATTTTTCCTAATAGGATAAAAAGAGCAGCCAGACTGCCGGCTCAGAAAGTCTCGAGTATTTGAACCTTGTTGTGTGAGTCGATGCGAGCATTGATTTTGCCGTCGAGTATCAGCTGCATCAGCTCGTCCTCCAGCTGCAGAACGGTCGTGTTGAAGGCCACCGCCATCTTGGTCATGTCAGCAGAGCGATATGGACCAAAGTACTATACGCAGACAATTAACCCGACACGCTGTCAATACGTACATATCAAATCACGGAGCCGAACGTTACAGAATGGCCACAATACAAGTTCATAACTTCAATCGCATTACTTACGTCCAACAATTATTAGAAATCTCTTTTTTAGTTATCCCAACACAAAACTCTAATGAAAAACATATCAACGTTAAATAATCCGATAACTAATTGCTGCAGAGTTTATCTCAACTATTTTCAGAATCTAATAATTATAGTAGACCTGGCAGAGAGCCCGGTTTCTGATCTGTGTGTAAAGACTGTCCACGTGTGGAGCCAGGTAAATGTCAAGCAGGAAACAGTCCTACAGCAAATCAAAACCATTCCACATGTGAAGCATCACAACTACAAGTAAAGGTACAATTGATACCAAACAATACACTACCGTACAGAAATCATGGTAAATTATATTGGGAAGGGCTATTTTCAATCAGGCAAATTGCATAGGAATAAACTTCTATTAGGCTGCTAGGCTCGAGTCCTCCCTCCCCCACCCCCCACTTTTTTGGAAGCTAGACTCTGAAAATGGGAGGGAAGGGAGAGACATAGGTACCCCAAAGAGCTGTCAAGGTTAGACTCGAGTAATTATGTGCTTTTTATTATTCACGTTCAATCAGTTTGGTCAATAAGAACTCTTTCTGGACTTCTTTACATTAGATGGATTCTGGACTCCGGATTTCTGGCAACTTGAGTCCAAAATGCAAACAAGACTAAATATGTGGTTTGCCACAAAATTTAACACAACAGACCTTTAAATTGTTGAGCATTTTGAGACATGACGCATATTTTGATGCATAGAACTGATGAATGATGTCTCTCAGCTGAGGTTCAAGCTCCAAAAACAGCTTAAAAGAGCTATAAAAACAAATTGAAATATCCTAAAATATCCCCTATTAAATCAGCATATAATCAAATTTAGAACCAAAACAAATATGTTGATATATCGAAATGGATAATCAGTCTGACACTACAGTAGTCACATGCATAACTACAACACTGAAGAGATGCTACAGTCATGTCAATGATCTTACTATTTGCAAGTCTCCATCGCTCTTCCTTCTTACTTACCTATTGTAGATCACGTGACGTTGCAACTCCTGACGATCGAATGTGGCAAGAACGCAGAGCGATCCGTACGTTGCAATGTTGTTTGCAGACAGCAACTGCCAATGATATCAAGCAGCAAAGACTTGTAAACAAGGAAAGCAACTCTATCACTAAACCTTATCACTTAACACTATCGACTGCTAGGGAAAATCCTATATGAATGCCAATATACAACCAGGTAGAGTTTCCTTTGCAAAAGAAATAATATTCAACTGGCAAAGCACTCAATTTTAAAAAGTTCTTAAACATTTATTTCACACGAGACAATTATTTTGCTGATTATCACCTTATGCTGGCCAATTAAAAATATTTTTGAAAAGTAATAACATAAATGTCTGACCCCGAATTCCACAATGTAAAAATTTCATGTAACTTCAACGTATTTATGTTGAATTACTTGCCTCTGGAAAGTCAACGCTGTCGAAATGGGCGACCAGAAACTGCTTCGCTGCACTCTTGTATCTTGTGGATGCCAGGTCTGCGAGTCCTGATGCCACTCGCAACTTTGTGATTATTTGTTGATTTTGGTCTTTTGCTGGCTAAAGAGCAAGACAAAGAAGACACAAGAACAACGATGAAATTAATAAAATTCTGACTGCAAATCACATCTAATCATAAACCTCTACAGTACCACTTCATAATGTACAGAAGTATCAGTTAATGGCATGCATACTAAATCAAAGATCCAGGCAGAATCCAGGATACATGGCCAGACAACAAGATGACAGTCTATGGTGGATGATCCAGATGAAAAAAGGGGGTTTTACTCTAGTTCTAATGTAGAACTTTCATTCGACTCAAGTTGTTACAGATTTTTAGGCAAAACATTTCACTGTCATATAAATGCTACAGGTCAAAGGTGTCTGCAATGAGCCATACCTCTAACACAAACTGCGTCGACTCTGCCTTGTTGACATAGGATAAAACATGCGACCAGTTCTGAAGATAAACGCTAACCTATAAGTTATAAACCACAAAAAGATCCATTAATCAAAGAGCAA
Organism: Metaphire vulgaris; assembly: GCA_018105865.1. Lineage (NCBI taxonomy): Eukaryota > Metazoa > Annelida > Clitellata > Crassiclitellata > Megascolecidae > Metaphire > Metaphire vulgaris. The sequence continues at coordinate 19,512,053 of CM030837.1, forward strand.
ATTGGTTAAATAACCCCCAAAATAATCTAACCAATAGTTGCATAAAAAATCATCCAAAATAAGAAATATCAGCGACAGAAGACAATAATATCCAGTGGTTTTCACACAGGGTTAAAAGCTTAGCCTCCTAAACCACTTAAAATCACATTATTATTATTATTATCCATAAATTTCAAATAGCTGTACAAACTCACATTTAACCTCAATGAAAAAATTAAGACACAGAGAAAAAAACTTATTTGAGAAATTATATTTTTATAAACTAAAATCTTGGACTCAGCCCACAGAACAAGACAGAGAAGGAAATGGACTGAAAAACTACAAGAATCTCAATTCCGTTAACTGCTAGACTTTGATGCCAAGAAGGGGACATAATGACACAGTGGCAACATTTCATGACCTACGACCCCAAATTTCAAAAACCACAGCGTCTATTACAGAGAGCGATGCATCACAGTACATCACCTTGATGACGTTCAAGCACATGTTGACCAGGTGTTTGGAGCTCGTGCAGTAATCGCGAGCTCGCGAGTAGCACTTGAGCGCATTACTCAGATCTCCACACTCGAGGTAGTGGTCGCCAAGGTCATCGTGACCTCGCCTGGAAGCAAAGAATCAAAAGATCAAAAGACAAAGATCATTAGGAACAGGATTCTGGACCAGCACCAAAGATAGTCCTCCATCCTTATGCCAAGGAACTGCTGGGCACTAAATTCTCATCTCCCATCACCTACGTCTCTCACTCTAGGAGTCTATGAGTGCCATGTCAAGCGGTCAAATATTTTTAAGCAAGATCCACAAGTGATGCAACAAACTGGTAGTTATGGCAGAAAATGACCAATCTACCACAGTATGTTTAAATTTTTATCAAGCACTCAATAAAAACTTCCCATAGAATGACACCTTTATGTATAATTTATCAAGTGGTGTACATTAACAACATAGAAATATGCACTTATAAACAGAAACATTAAAATGGATCTACAGCCAAATTGGTTTACTACCACATTCAAGATTCTATATACTGGAGATGACATTAACAGGACTGCAATAAAACGATATTAAGGGGAATGACATTAAGTTGGCTTAGCAGCTGTACATCCATGAACAAACCTGTACAGAAGACATACCGTATGCTCTCCTTAATCGAGTTGCTCTTGTAGTTCTTAAGGTCCGTGTCTAGTTTTTCCAGCTTCAGAGCCATTTTCTTCGAAGTTGTCTCGATCCACTGCGTGTCGAGCGCCGGAGCGCTGTGTACGACGCCAGAAACGGCATCTGGCAACCTCGTCTGTCTGCAAAAGAGGAAAGTTACGTCAAGCAAATAAATCCACCTGTACAAATTGCACATTCAATGTCAGTGTTGCAATTAACATAAAACAAAGTAAACAAACGCTAAATTCTTTAAACATGTCCAAACCAAGTTAACAACATGAATAATCATTAAAAAATATGAAGTTATCACTTAAAATTTACCTTCAAGAGTAAAAATTATTAAAAATAACCCCTCTGCCAAAATTTGCTTCCATATACATTCATTCACCTAACAGCAATTAGTTTCTAAACTAACACGTTGATTGCATCCTGCAGTTTCTTGTGTATTTGTTGGTACAGGTTAGTGTTGAATGTTGTCATAACGTAAGTCAGTGCCATGCGCAGTGCCTCCACTCGAAGAGACGGACAGTGATCGGCCACATGCAAGAGCCGATGCAGTTTTGCCAAGCCTTTGTAATTTGCAGCATAGGCTTCAAGGTCCTAAAAAATATGCATAAAATAAAGCAGAACAGAAACTCTTACTGTATTATTATTATTATTATTATACAACGTAGAGATTTATGTGGCAACTAATACAGTGACTGCATGACTGTATGGCAAGAGAGACTGATACCTACAAGCAAATACCATCAAGATAGCTTGCTGCATCATCCAATGTGCTGTGGTGCTGATCAACTCATAGAATCATGCTGTTTAAATAATTTATCATATCGACTGTCAATCATCGCTAGTATATCCAATTGTTTTTCCATTATCTTTCCACTGCTAACACTAATCGGAGAAATTGGATCAAATGGATGAAATTTTCAAATTAACATAACATATTAAAGTGGCAGTTCATCAGACAATTACAAGTCTCCCAATGAGTGCAGAAATAAATTCCAATCATGAGATGGCAAAATGAACGCAAGGCAGGCGTACCAGTGATGAGGTTTCAACAACCATAGCTCCATGTGTGTATGAACCATCCGACTCATCCGGTCCGATGTCCACCTGCATTGGCTCAGGAGCTCCCTGAGCATAAGAACAGCACGTAAATTAGCACGATTTATCTGGCGCAAAACACAAATCCAAACATTTTCACAATCTCTGATGGAGTGGAGGAAGTGAAAATGAAAATATAGGTTCACAAACAACAGGAACAATGGGAAGAATGAGAGCATTATGGAGAAACAATAACTTAACCACTATTGGTGCAGAGATGAGCGGTCTAAGTGAAATAATGAGAATAGGAAAATATCAAAAATTGAGAAATGAAGACATCAAGCAGCAAACAGGAGCCACAGAAACAATAATCGATAAAGTATGCAAAAGATTAACTTGGTTTGAACATGTTAAAATAATGGATAACAATAGATGGGTCTACAAAGCACTAAACACACACAACATAGAAAACGACAGATGGCGAGGAAGACCAAGAAAAAGATGAATGGATCAAAGAGGATTTGGAAATAAAGAACATGACAATTATAGAAGGATACAGATTGACGCAAGATAATGCAATGTGGGAAAGTTTCGTATCTAACTATTGCTCCCATGCAGGCAGAAAGTGAAGATTATGATGGCGTAGATCTTTCGTAATTAGACCATCGTGACGAGAGAAATCGTCAAAGCTTTTATCGGCGTCAGACCGTTCCACGATTAATTTCAATAATAATATTAGTATCATCACCACCACCACCATCATCATCACCACCACCATCATCATCATTATTATTTTCATTATCATCATCATCATCATCATCATCATCATCTATAACAAGGTTTAGAGTGGATCAGTAGGATCTGCCCTGTGTGAGACACTATAGAATAAATAAATGTAAATTCTCGTTTAATTTATAGATTCAACAGAAGAAACCGACAAAGTATTCGCTAATGATTGTGCTCAATCGACACTAAACAGGCATTTATATAGTGCCAAATGATGAGAAAAAACTCAGCGTACAGAGGACGACATCTTGTCGCTCAGAAAACACAACAGAAGATCTCGAAAATAACAGATATTGGGTTGGGCAGCGCGATTAATCTGTTACCGGTTAACCGATATAATAATAATGTAATTTAAATTGGTTTACGAGGCTAAGTAAGCACGTGTGAAAACCGTCCAACTACAAAAAGTTCACGACTGCCTTATGTATTAGAGATATTTGCAAATAAGAGATGCCTTCAATAGCTGTAACGTCCCACCACAATGGCCCTTTGGATTAAATGATCCTTTAATAATGACCCCCATCTTTGGCTATAGCTACTTTATACTAAGATTAGGCGCCTAGCTAGGAATAAGGAGTTACTTCGGTGCCGGTTTAGAAAGCGCTATAGAAAGTAACGAGATTTTACTTACTTACTTACTTACTTACTTACTTACTTATTTACTTACTTATCTACTTCATTCAAGCGTCTTACATTACTACAGAGCAACAGGGCCGCCGAGAGGGGGCAGGGACAAATGCACAGGGACCCGGCGGTCTGGAGGGGGCCCGGGCCGGTGATGAAGACGCATTATCAACAATTCTAACAATAATAGCACCATAAAAAGGTCACCGAAAGTTTGCGTTTTCTTAATTGCAACATGAAAATATGCGCTTTCTATCACAGGCCCCGTGGGACAAAAGTGTGCCAGTGATAGCTGATTTTCGTTCTTTTATAGCAGGGTTTTCCAAACATTTTGGACAGTGTTTATTCTAGCCACCTAGACATTGGGGGGGAGGCAGTGGCGGGCCAGTGCCCAGTGGCTCCCCTTTTGGGACCCTATACTTAATACTACATACCTAACAACAAATGGTTGGCCCCATGATTAGAAGTTGCCACCCCAACGGCCCCCCACTTGCCAAATCCTGGAGCCGCCACTGTTGGGGGGAGTTTAAAATTTTTGAGGGGAACAGACATTGTGGAGGTCATACTACTTGCCAAAATGTCAAAATTTTGGTGGAAATCCCCCCAGAGAAGGTCTAGAATAAACACTGATTTTGGAATACGACCCATTTCAACGGTTTTGTGACGTTCCGCGACCCTAATCATAGCATGTAATATTTTTTAATGCATTAGGCCATCTGGCGAAAGTTATTTGAAAAGAATCTTCTGAGTTTTGAATAAATGGCAAAACAAAGCTCTGATTCAATTGGGATGAAAATATGGCTAATGTATTAGGTATAATTATTCATATTTTTGTCAAATGAGACGAAAGGAGATAAATATAGATTTAAATTTCGTGAAAATTATCTTTCTAAAATGTTGGCAGGAACATACCTTTGTTACGCGTCTTAAAAATCCTAGTGTTAATATGAAAAAAATCTATTGTTAGCGGAGTTTTAGCAAAACTGGCTTTTCTTGCGTGGTGGAAATAAGATTAATCTCGAGAGTCCCTAACTTGTATTTAACTGTAACTCAATGTAAAATAGACGGATTTCAGGATAGCAAATTGGTTAAAATGTCCCTATTGTTCGGAGTTTTGCAAAATGGTTATTGCGAAATAAGATTAATCTTTAACCCCTTAACCGTGTATTTAACTGTAACTCAATGTAAAATGGACGGATATATCCGGGATCCCCAGTTAAGGGTTAATTAATTAAAAGTGCTATATAGGACAGGGTTATACAAACTTTTGGAACTGTGCGAATCAAGCCAGCGGCTTTGTAAGATGCAGTGACCCTGCAAACGTATTGTCAACTAAAATTGGATAAAAGTTTCATAAAACACTAACCATTTTTAATATAAGCCGTGTGTGGGGAATAGCAGGCATATGAATTTCTTGAAACCTTCGTCTACCTGCAACTTTCAAGGATCGTGAGTCTTATGACATTGATTGACACCTCATGCATGCTACGTCAATGATTAAGAGCGAAAGTGGGATGCAACAGCCAGAACAGACAGCATATTGGAGATGTGCTGTGATCAGGACTTGGAAAAGGTTGGTGGTCTGCTCATTTACTTCCTGTTTATTTCGATGGAGTTTGCGTTGTAAACGTTGGTCTCAGATGGAGGCAGAGTGCTTGAGGCACTTAATTGACGGTTTGGTGGTTTAAACTGGTTTAACGGAAAAAGTAGGCATAGCATATAGGCCTATAACAGAACCCAATGGAGGACTGTTAATCGCGTTTTGTTGTCTAAAAAACCTGTTGCAACAAGAACCAAATAGGCCTATAGTCTACTGTATCGTACGACGAAGGTATAGGCCCTAATTCGTCGATCAACTTAGGCCTATACATGCAGTTTCGCTGACGACAGTTTCCCGCCAAAAAATCCGCTGTTCTGTGCCACAAAATTCAAAGGAGAGACAGAGACAGACAGACAGACAGACAGAGAAACAGAGAGACATCGCATCGGACGGAACAGAAGAGCAATATCGGCGATCGCTTAAGACCATCGGAATCTCCCATAATTCCGCGCGGCTTACAGCGCGGCCGCGATGGCAGAGAGACGGTCGTCGTCTGGCTCCATTGCAGCGCTCGGCGAGCGAAGGGCTTTCGGCGTCTGCTTCGCCTCTGGGCCGTCAATCTCCTCAAAGGCGTGAAATGGAATTTTGATAAGGGCGACTCCCTCTGCAATCTGCTCTCCTTCGAATTACGTCCGCGCAGTGTAAATGTCGCTATGGTTATGGGGCGAATTTTCTTCTGAGGATTTTATCGTGAGTTCTTCCACCCCCACCCCCACCCCTCGTCCCCCAACCCTAACCGATACGACAGGCATTTGGGACTTTAGTTTTATCTGTGCAAAAGAGACGATTATATCTGCCCGTTTAGGAAATCAATCGCAGATTATTATCGCTTCTGCTTTGAGTAAGTAAGTAAAATCTGGCGAATTTCTACAGCGCCCTTGGAAGTAGCCTCGCAGTAATTGTTTATATTATTCTCAGTGGCGGCTTCAAATGGATGGCTCGGGTGGGGGGCGCACCCCTTGTTAAATGCCTGTCTCAGTGACCCCTCAGTTGAAACCCCTATACTTACTACTACATACCTATAGCAACAATAGTTGGCCTCATGCTTGGCGATTACCACCCCAACGCCCCCGACCCACTTGCCAAATCCTGGAGCCGCCACTGATTATTCTTCTCTGTCAGCTCCGTTCTGTCAGAAAGAGCAGCGATTATTTTACAGTAGAACTTTATGTTCAAAGCCGTGCTCGAATTCTGCTCGCCACAGAGTCACGTGCCCCCACAGAGTCACGTGTCCCCACAGAGTCACGTGTCCCCACAGAGTCACGTGTCCCCACAGAGTCACGTGTCCACACATAGTCACGTGTTCGAAGTTTGACTGAGTTTGACGCAGTCGGAATTTTCCAGTTTCTTAATAATTCTAAGACATCGGGACGACGGCAGTGCACAGAGGGCGGGGGGCGGGGGCCCCGGGGGGTTATGTCGTGTTTCCCGCCTTGGCCACGTCGGCGTACTGACAGGCGGGTACTGTGGGGGGCTGGCGGGCTCCGATGACGGCCGGATATCCGAAGGACGTCGAATGGTGCTTTGCCTTCAGCCGCAGCGAGGCGATGCTGGTGCAGTACCCGTCGCGCCCCCCGTACAGGTACGGCGCGGTCCCGGCGAACGGACAGGGGCTGGGCGACGAGGCCGACGCCGCCCCGAACCCCGGAGGCACGGCGACGCCGGTCGCCATGGGGGCCGCGAACCCGTTGGCGGCGGCGGCGGCGGCCGGCTGGTGGTGCGAGGCGAAGTGGTGCATGGCCTGAGGCGCTCCGGGGGAAGAAATGACGGTCGACAGCGACCCGAGCGCCCACGGCAGCGTCTTCGAAGCTAGGTGTGGAGGCGGCGGCGGCGGAGGCGGGGGGATCTTGGCGGCGTCCCAGGCGCCTCCGTACGACGGATGGTAACCGGTGGTGGAATAGAGCGCCCCTTCGAACGGCTGCATGAGACCGTTGAATTGGTGGTGGTGGTGATGATGGTGGTGGTGGGCTGCTGCTGCTGCAACTGCTGCTGCCCCGAAGCCCGTTTTGAACGATTCGAAGTTTCTCTCCTTCTTCCGCCATTTTGCGCGACGGTTTTTGAACCATACCTACGAAATGAAAAGAATAGCACAGTACATTAATAAAAATAATAATAATAATAATAATAATAATAATAATTAGAAGTAGTAGTAGTAGTAGTAGTAGTAGTAGTAGTAGTAGTATAAGTAGTGGTAGTAGTAGTAGTAGTAGTAATAATAGTAGTAGCAGTAGTGGTAGTAGTAGTAATAGTATTATTATTATTGAGTAGTAGCAGCAGCAGTAGTGGTGGTGGTAGTAGTAATAGCAGTTGTTATTGGTAGCAGTAGTAGCAGTAGTGGTAGTAGTAGTAGTGGTAGTAGCAGCAGCAGTAGCAGTGGCAGTAGCAGCAGTGCAGTAGCAGTTAGCAGGTATGGTATTAGTAGTAGTAGTGGTAGTTAGTAGTAGTAGTAGTAGCAGTAGTAGTAGTAGTAGTAGTAGTAGCAGTAGCAGTAGTAGTAGTAGTAGTAGCAGTAGTAGTAGCAGTAGCAGTAGTAGTAGTAGTAGTAGTAGTAGTAGTAGTAGTAGTAGTAATGAAGCCTGTACAATGGAACTCTATTAATTTCGCATCGTTGTGTATGTGTGTTGCCACGAATCGCATAAATGTTCAAAAAATGCAGATTACCAAACGTTCTTTTTGTGACGTCGTAGTATTTGATTTGACGATGGTGAATTACGATTCAAATTCTACCGATGCCAAACGCGTTACTAAAATGGCGCTATAGAAGCTCACTAATAACTAACATCATCATTCAATCGGTCGCAGTTTTATTCTGTTGAAAATCAGTCAATAACTTTCTTCATCTCCTCTTCCTCTTCCTCCTCCTACTACTCTTCCTCCTCCTTCTCCTCCTCCGCCTCCTCCTCCTCCTCTTCCTACCTCTCTTTAAGCGATTTGCTAGCAGGCGCTTCCCGGAATGGCCGCGGAGTCGAGGGTAGGTGGGAGGGGGGAGTTCGACTACCTCACGACTTACCACGAGGTCGTTGGGGTCAATTAGACCGTTTCGTCAAAGCATTTCATTATTCCCAGATCTCTCGTCTCTTCCACCGATCCTCACTCTGACCACCGAAACATTAACCAATCTTCCGGATCGGATTCCGAGAGAGAGAGAGAGAGAGAGAGAGAGAGAGAGAGAGATCCGCGCGTTAATTGGACGGCGGCATATATAGGCGGTAGCGGCGTCGCTTTAACGGGGCCAAACTGTAGCGAATGGGGGCTGGGTGTGGGAGGGGGTGACGAGGGAGGGTAGTGGGTGGGGGTACGGGGGGCGATAATAAATCTGGCGAATCGAAGCGCGGACAGTCGTTGGGACGCCGTTTAATCCGTCCATGATTGCTTCTTAATCCCGACGTCATATTTACGGTCCTAGGACGGACCGAACGGGGATTAGTCGGACCCGACGACCAGTTATCAACGCCGTAATATATTATAATAGGTCTTTCCATCTGGACAAACGTCAGTCAGACGATCCGTACCCGCCCTGCCCTCACCCCCCACCCCGTCCCTCTCCCCTTCCCTCGTCTACCTCGGATGACCCCCGCTCACCGCCCACCATGTACAGACCCCCCCCGCCGCCCGATCTCAACTTGAAACGGTTGCATCGACAATTGTCGAGATGCTTTTCTGCTGCCGCATCCAAGATATTATTACGTCAAGAATGTTAATCGCCTAATCGACCTCGGGAAGTCGGGTCCCTCGGGACCTTAGCTCCCATTCGGGTTCAAATCAAGACACGTCAGACCAAGAGAAACGCAGTTGAGACTTATTCTGTATAGAAGTGAATCGGTTCCTCATTGATGCTCCTGTATTCTCCACTCGACACTCAAATAATACATTAAAGCTCACACTTCACACTTCACATTTATAGTGTCGCGTGGAATTATAGACTGAAAAAAGTTTGAATGTATTGCGACAGTGTTAAGGAGACAGTCATATCAATCGGATTTGACTGTACGCATGTAAAAGATATTTCCTTCGTCTTTAATTCTCTCGGTTGACTTCCATTTGCCGATTGCTGGAACTCTTGCGGTGTGAACCAGGCTTTAGTCACGTGATATGGCTTGTGGCGCCATCTATTCACGGTCGCCGTTTCTCTTAATGGCTGGATTTTTCATCAGCTCGGCGCTTGGAGGACTCAGTCAGCGCGGGTCAGTCTGGCCTCAGCGCTTAAGACCAAAGACAATGCATGTCAAGAGCCTCTCGCAATGCATTGTCCTCGCCAAAACGTCGGCCATCTGGTGTCAGACTTCTACAAATAACTTGGGCGCTATGACTCTCAACTGTTAAAATTTCCTCTCAGTGGAAAGGAGGGAGGAAGAGAGAAAGACAGAATGGGTGTCACCGGATATCGTCTGTCCCCCTCGCAATTCTTTTCAGAGGATAAAGCGGGTATAAGTTTGTCACGTGATCATGGAATCAGACCCTACCTATCAAGACGGACGCCGTGACGTCACCCCATCCCAACCCAAACCAAAGCTCGCGAAACGAGCGTGGACCAAACACAAAAATGGGAGTCAAGTTCTTTGGAATATCTTGACTCTGGAGGGCAGAAAACAGAAACACCCCACACTTAAATGGGAGACTTCGGTTAGAAATGTACAGCAAATAAACAGTCATTTAGTCGACACGTTCGAGATCTGTGTCCATCATCATCATCATCAGCAGCAGCAGCAGCAGCAGCAGCAGCAGCAGCAGCAGCAGGCTTTAATCTAGGCCGTTTTCCGTGGGGGGAAGACAAAAAGTCAGCCACAAAAACATATATACAGAGTCCAAAAATCCACACAAATCAGGTAGCAATTGTTGGCAAGTGTTAGGACTATATTAGATGAAAGTTAAACTGCCTTACAATAGTCCATGCACATTTCTCTGGATATCGTGGACAATTCTTTTAAAAAAACAGTCGGCCCATGTCAAACTGTCGACTTCCATGCAGAGGGAGAGGGACCCGGGGTTACGAAGCTCGGCCTCGTCGGGTGCGGGAGGGAAGTCAAAAAACCCGTTGAAGGTCAATTATTCGGCGGATTATGGCGTGCCTAGGCCCATAGGCTGCAATTAATTTATATAGCCCCTCCCCAATGGCAGTATCAATTAATTAATTAGGCTTACTGAACTGTGGAGTTCTGTAGAATCTCTGACGTGTTTGAGCTTCGCAGAGGTCGACGACCTCTGCTCCTCGCCCAGGCGCCATTTGCCCCTCCTCCTCCTCCTACTTCACCACCCTAACCCCACTGAGGACAACATCTGGACGGCCCTGGTCATTCCGGATGACGCGGGTCGGTCGAGAGTGACAAGAGTTCAAGCCGAGTGGACGCAGAGATGCGTGACACTCGTAAGTGGGACGGCGTCGACCCCAGACATAAATTCCCATCTAGGTCGGCGTGGAGGACGGCGTGGGAGTGGGGGTGCAAGAGGGACAGTGAAGCGACGGACTCATGGAAGGAAGAATAAACTCAGAACATATCTGCTTTTACATTTGTTTACTGTGTCACCACGTTCAAGATGATTCTCTCCTTCTCATACATTATTATTGCGACTGTTATTATTATTATTATTATTATTATTATTATTATTATTATTAGTAGTAGTAGTAGTAGTAGTAGTAGTAGTAGTAGTAGTAGTAGTAGTAGTAGTAGTAGTAGTAGTATATGAGTAAGCGACATGCAGCATATATTATATTATAGGCCATATATATATATATATATATATATATATATATATATATATATATATATATATATATATATATATATATATAGTGTTTATATAGCGCAGACGTGGTGTGACGGTGCAGTGTCACTGACCCTGACTCTTCCCTCGGTGAGACTCGTCCATGAAGCGATTTCTTCGCGTGTTGTCATATCCGGGTACCTGTTCCTCTGGAACGTTGCTTCCAACTCCTGCAGCTGTTGACTGGTGAAGTGCGTCCTCTGTCTCCGCTGACGATTCTTCAGGATCACTCCTCCTCCTCCTCCTCCTCTTTCGTGACGTCCTCCTCCGCCTCCTCCTCCGCCTCCTCCTCCGCCCCTCCTCCTCCGTCGTTGTCGTCGTCGTCATCGTCGTTTCGTAGATCGTCTTTCTTTCGTAATCCTCCCTCTGACGTCACGGCGCGCGGCGAGCAACTTCCGCCTGCGCATGCGCACAGAAACAAGATATCTTATTGGCTAAGGATAATTAATAACCCTTTCGCTCGCACTGCGTACTATTTATATAGTAGGCCTACATCGGGATTAAATTGCAAATTAAAGTGCAAATTGCAAATAAAAGGTGTTCCATTTTGAACACTGCAGAGCAAAATCGAGAGGAAATATATTGACTATTCTAGTTGGATTTTAAACAATGAAGATGGGGACAAACGGAAATGTGGTTTATCTCAAAGAATTCGTTCAATACGCTTGAATCTTTGCACAGGTATATATATATATATATATATATATATATATATATATATATATATATAATTCCCTACACCTACTGTTCAAGACTCCTTCCATTGACTTCTATCACACGTCGAATCAATTTTATAATTTTGTTTTTGTCCATAAAACCTGCGATGCAATGACCCAGTTATCTTTATATTGTATGCAGTGAGAGAAAAGGCTAATCTGTATTCGATCATTTATAGATGATAGATAATGAACAGGGACCTGTATCTGTTCACAGGACAAACTCGTATATTGTGAAAGTCTCATTTGGAAAAAAATCGAATCAGCAATTATCTTCTATAGTCCTATTATCCTATAGACACAGATTTTGTTTTGAAAAAATCGAGAAGTTCCAAAGATAATATAGGTCTACGGCATAAAATCAAAATGCGACCCTACATCCGCCAGAGACAGCTAGATATAGCAACCTTGCTGTTCTGTCTTTAAAAAACTAGAATCATATACACAGTAGAATAGATGAATATTGTTTGTTTGACAAAACAAGTTTACCTATGTACAGTATTATCAGTATATATTTATATGCAGGCTATATACTGTAACTATATTGGCTATATAGGAGTGTGAATGATTTCAAAATAAACTTCAGTAAAGGCCTATACTATAGGATCCTAGATTAGATGGGTACAACAGTGGTTCTCACACAGGGCAGACCCTCTTTAACCACTCTAAACCTTGTCATTATTATTATTATTATTATTATTATTATTATTATTATTATTATTATTATTATTATTATTATTATTATTATTATTATTATTATTATTATTATTATTATTATTATTATTATTAGGCCTATATAACAGGTGGCATCGTGTGCACGTGACCTTCTGATCGTACCTATGGAAGTCATCTTCCTATCACTGGTGAACTTTGAACTGCAGTGTCCTGGATATCCGTTGAATCTGTCGATGCCTGCACCGGAAGTTGAATTCCACAATCCGTCTGAAGCGATCACAAAAACGGAACCGGAAGTCATGTCGGCGGCGGCGCTGTTCTCTCGCGACGTACAGCACGGATTTCTAAGGGCGGTGGTCATCACATTCAGGGGCGCATTCGTCAGCCCGTCCGCCGGGGTCACTGCTGACCCACCTCGAGGGCCGATGCCCCCCTGCAGGTGGTCGAGCGTGGCGCAGTCGTAACCGGAGCCGTGCTGGAAGAGAAAGCGCTCGGGCGCCGGCAACCTTCGACCGCCGTAGAAGGCTCCGTCGCTAGGTCCACGAAGCCCCGAGTCCATGTCCTCTACCGTCGCCGTTCCGGATAATCTCGTCCGGATTAGGAACCGCCGAGTGACTCGTCTCACCTTGGCGCCCCGGAATCCCGCGCTTCTAAGCCGCCGCGGGACAGAGTGTGTCGTCTGTCGTCGTCGTCGTCTGCCTGGAGCGCCCCCTCGCGACCGACGCAGGCGACTGCCGATGGTGTTAGAGACACTCGGGCGCTAATTCTCTCCATTAAATCCCGCGGGATTCGGACGCAAAGTCCCACAATCCTCTGCGGATCAACGGCTGAGGCGAAAACGACGCTCTCTCGGTGGGCGGAGCCAAGAACAGACCGCCGCTAAGAGATGGGCGGAGCAGTGGGAGGGGCGAACGCGTCTTGGGCGGAGTGGTCTGTCTGTCCGTCAAAACATACGTTTTGCTGATATTATTTGAATGAGCGAAATTAGCAGACGCTTATTTAGTCAACGTCTTTGGAGTATCTATCGTTCATTGATACATCCGTGCTTTAGAACTGGCGCTATAAAAGTGCACAGTCATCATCGTCATCATCATCATCATCATCATCGCCATCATCTCGTTGCTTCTCAGAGCCTCTGATGATATCAAATGTAGTCGATGTGTCTTCGTAGACGAATTTAGCCTCGTTTCAAGATTCCTGCGTCTCTGACGTCATCGCTGCACTGAATGAACTCGAGGGAAAGTTGAACTGGCGCCAAATACGCTTCAGCGCCAGAGAACGCGCACTGCATGCAGTGGCCTTATTTGGACGATTCAATTTCTTAGAAATGACGTGAAAATTTCGGAGACGGTTCCAGAAAAATCTACTCCCACGCGATGCATTGTCTCGCCTCCCGTTTTCTAAAACGTTCAGCCTTCTGCCCTCCTCCCTTCCTCCGTAACTTCATTGCCTATTCCTCCCCTCTTACCTCTTTCGTTTTGCCGAATATGCCCTCCTCCTCTACGGCAAAACGCATAGAACTTAATAATGAGCAAAAAGGATGAAGAAGATTGTCTCCGTGTTATGCTCAGAGGAGCTCAGAGGAAGTTGTTGCGCCAAAGCAGTCACGTTGGAGACGCTCTGCCTTCCATGGCGGTCTGTGACCAATATCCTGCCGCAGGAGGATATGAGATTCCGCGTTGTAATCTGGCGCCATCTATGCAGGCACTGCGCCTTCCTTCGTCCCGAGGCACGGACGCCCGCCGGACAGTTGCATTCGCTAGGCGGCGCTGCCATGATTAATTAAATGGACGGGCATTGTGGCGATGAATATGTTTTCACCGTTCCGTCATGCATCGGACTTCCGGTCCTGCATTTATGAGGCGCCGAACGAAAGTTCATTAAGAAATTGATTTATTAATATTTTAATGGACTTGATTTCGTCATTTATACATTCCACCTCTGCAACTGTAGCGACGCCATGGCAGTTTTTTTAATAGGAGAGGAAGGTGGGACAAAAGTGGACAGTCAACTCTCTTTTGCATGATTTGAACAAATTTCCTCACTAACACTATACACACCTTTTGATTTGCACATTTTTGAAATAATCACTATTTTATTACTTTATTTATGTCTCATTAATAATTTTTGGAACTTATCGGTAGTAATTAATTAATTAATTTATTAATTTATTAGATTAATTAGCTTAGGTGAGTAATTTGCGTGAAAGAAAAATGCGCTACATAATTGCATTATGATTTATGATATATCATTTATCGCTAGGCGTCATGACTTGTAAAGAACTTAGGAGCTCTACTCACCACAGGATCTCATTTGTATCTTGAACGGCTGAAATCAATTCTCTCGCAGATGGCTTTTGTCTAGGGAGGCTTTGTGAAACGTCTTCTATCCTTCGTCAGGCCCCAACTACTCCAGCCTCATTTCATTAATAGACGCATGTTCATCATCCATAAGGCATCGAGATTTTGCTGATTGGTTAATTTGAAAAGTGCGTTCACTTATCCTCAGTTGGTTCAGTTGAAGAAAAGACTCGATCAAATCGTGAAGAGAGAGAGAGAGAGAGAGAGAGAGAGAGAGAGAGAGAGAGAGAATACCGGAAGTGGAAAGCCTTGAACGCAGCGTCGCTTCTTCCGGAAGACGAAACGCCGACCGTTTGAATGCCCGAAACACGTCAACGGCGACAAAAGAAGAACTGGAACAAGAGCGGGAAGTTGTCGTTTTTCCTTTTCCGTTTGACTCTCTGCTCTCCGGAACTAGCTGGATTGGCGGACGCCGTAGCGCCGCGGCACACGACTCATATGCGTCCTACGCCCGACACTGCCGACTGCGCAATATACGCCTGAATATACGGTATTAGGGGGCTGCGTCGTCGTCGTCGTCCTATATACGAGAATTCCGGTAATACGGCTATGATGTCCACTCGAATCGGTCTTTACGGAGGCTTATCTGGAATATAGATGGATCTGACGATACGAGTCGTGCCCTGGACGACCATCTTGACGGCCTCCGAGGGACGTAGGGACGCCGAGAACAATCGAAGGCCCACCCCCGGTCGAAGACCCCCCTGATCCCCTCTAAAATTGGAGATCAACGGGGCGTGCGCGCGTCCGCGGGCGTCCCTCCAGAGGCGGCCCCGTCGCCTATCTTGACCTGCAATCGTATCCGGCATCTGGACCTGGGGAGTTGATCCCGGTTATTAGTGGAATGGACGGTCGCAAGGAGTCGGTAAAGAAACTAACTGTTAGAAGTGGGCGGTGGGGAGGGAGGAGGCGCGGGGGAAGCGACGCCCCCTCGCGGGACTTCTATCTAATCTGTCGTTGCCTGGAAACCCTGTGGCGCTACATCAGTCGTCGACTTTTGGGCGAATGCAGTGGACGGCGGGGAATTCATGTAGCGCAAATTACGCTTTTGTAAAAGTAAAGTAAACCATTTGCATGTTCGAGGAAGAGAAATTATTCAAGATTAGTTTCGTCTCAGTAGACGTTTTTTATCGAATAAAAAATATAAAATTCGCCGTGACCTGCGTCGTATAATGCACTGTGAAATTAATCACCGTTGCATTAGTATTATTATTATTATTATTATTATTAATACACTTTTATCATTAAAGCTCGGGCGGTATAGTAAGTCACCGTCGCAGAGGTGTGGCCATATTCACCGCGGATGAATATAAACAACGTCATGCTTTAATTGGTCATTAAATTGGACGGACGTGCTCGCTTCAAAATTATTAAATTAATAGAAACGATTTTTGCCGACTCAGCGAAAACTGTTATCTCTAGAACGATTAGTCTCTGGTTCGTCTAATCACCGTTCGGCAGGTCAAGGGTCAAGGGTCAAGGGTCAAGGGTCGAGACTCTTTTGAGTAACGAACTACCGTCGCCGTTATGTCGGGGAAAAAGAGGGAACGTCCCAAACTCTGAGTTATTAATTTTACCAATAGGCAAGCACACCCACCCACCCACCCACTCACCCACCCACCCATGGTTCTGCTGCTATAACACTATAAGAGATGAATTACTCGCGTCATGCCAACCCTTGCCATGACGTCACCAATCATGCTCCTCTCCTCTGCACGCATGTCTGTTTGCGTGTATCTGCAGGGGCGGCGCTGGGTTTTGTTGGCTGGGTGGGTCTAATGTAATCTACACAACCAGGACCAGGCTAAGACTACCTTTCCCCATCACCCCCACCCCAGATCATAATTTCTCTGAAGATTTGCACGATCTGCTCGGGTGTCCCTGCCCGAGACTGGGTGGGTCCGGGACCCGCGGACCCACCCCCTAGCGCCGCCCCTGTGTATCTGTCTGTCTCTGTCTCTGTCTCTGTCTGTCTGTTTGTCTGTTTGTCTGTCTGTCTGTCTGTCTGTCTGTCTGTCTGTCTGTCTGTCTGTCTGTCTGTCTGTCTGTCTGTCTGTCTGTCTGTCTCTGCGTTGTTATCTCTCCCTTAACTTTAACCATGTGACGACTGAGGAGTTCAACGGCGTCATTCCGTGAGATTGACGTCCAGACGCTTCATCACTAATCATTATTAGTTAATAATCACTAATAATTATTATTATAATATTATCAGTCAGAAAACAATTGAAATTTAGGTACATTTAGTCTTCCATAAATAGAAGACTTATAGTCATTAAAACGAGATTTACTTAATATATTATGTCACACGTATATAGGCAAACTGCTTATATATATATATATATATATATATATATATATATATATATATATATATATATATATGTTATTAACGGGTTTATGGCGTATGAGTGCGTGGGTGTGTGTGTGCTCCGCTTGTGTGTCATGATTACTATTATTAGGCTTAGATATTATCTTTATTTTCTCTGTCGCAGACAAAAGCGTTGCTATAGTCTTCAGTTTAATTGGCTGCGAGTTTGCGCTGGATGTGTTTCAGTATATAGAGGGCGCCTATAGCGGAAGACTAGCAAATACGTACTTGACCTTACAGATCATAGTCACGTGCAGTTCTATTTCTGTCTCCATATTTTGGGGCTTGAAATCTACGGAGAGAGAGAGAGAGAGAGAGAGAGAGAGAGAGAGAGAGAGAGAGAGAGAGCAGACGACCGATCGAGGAATAAGGCATCGAATACAAATCCGTCTAAGTTCAGCTTGTTTATCCTCAGATCGACCTGTAGGCCTCTATATAAGGCAGCGACTGGATGGCTGTTGTTTGTTGTTGAATAGGTCGTGAATTGGTCTTTTTTTATCTTTGAGCTTTTTGGGGGTAAGTGTGTTTGTCAGTCCTGAGGATGCATTGTTGAAAGCAGGAAATATAAACGTCTATAATAATAATAATAATAATAATAATAATAATAATAATAATAATAATAATAATAATAATAATAATAATAATAATAATAATAATAATAATAATAATAATAATAATAATGGTGGTAATAATAATAATAATAATAATAATAATAATAATAATAGTGGTAATAATAATAATAATAATAATAATAATAATAATAATAATAATAATAATAATAATAATAATAATAATAATAATAATAATAATAATAAGTTTTGAAGTGGTTCAGGGGGATTGTCCTGTATGAGAACCACTGCCGTGTCCTTCCAATCTAATGGGGGGAGGTTGCTGAGCTAGCTTTTTACTTTGCATATCACTGAGAGAGGGGTTGGCAGATGATAAAAGACTGCTTTTATCTAAGAGAACTTTTCTAAGAACTGTTTTTCGATTGCTCTTTATTTGACTTTGCAGAAGTTGAATTCACATTTTGAGGTTTGAAATTTCGCTAAATTTACCTGATTCGAATAACGAGTTTCAGTGGCGTAGCCAGGATTCCAGAATGGGGAGGGCACGTCCACATATTTCGGCCTAAATGTCTTGTGAAAGCAAAATAAACCGTCGTCGTCTCAAACGCTTTAAAGTCTGTTGACTGGTGCGTTTTCCTCGACCTAATACTACCCCTCGCCCCCAACCACCCACCGGTTTTGGACGAATCTTACGACCGGTCACGATCCGAATAGTGGGACATCCCCCCCGTTCCTCTCCCAGTTGCGATGCCAATTAATTATGAGTGTTTCTTAACTTCGTTGGTCACGGGACAGGATGCGCACTTTCCTAAGTCTTTGTTAACGCAGAGCTCCGTTTTGGTCGCTGTTGAGGTGGTCAGCGACCCGGGTTCGACGATGACTCTAGTTACGCCACATGGGACTCAGTGGCGGATTCTGGCATGTTCCATGTTCCTCGTGTTCCAGCGAGGACCTTTTTTGCTCGTCAGCTATATTTCAGAAGTCGAAGGCGCCATACTGGGAGGGCCGCCACAGAGCATTTGGTACAGAGGGCCAACACAATCCTAGATACGCCCTGCCACTCATTGGAAGAATCTATAGTGCAGTATGAAATGACAGGAAGGCGTGCCATTTCGAACGCTGCAGAGCAAAATTGAGACGGGAAATATTGATTATTCTACAAACATGTGAAGCAATGAAGATGGGGACAAAAGAAAATATGGTTTCTCGTCAGAGAATCTGTTCAATAAGCGTGGAGAATCTGGCGCCGCGTGAAAAGGTGCCGGATACTCTGCGATCTTACTCATTGACCTCTAAGTAACAAGGCAGAAAGCAAAAGAGCTGATAATATTGACTTTGAAGAGCACACATCATAGATCAGTTGGCGTCAATAAAAGCAGGAACAGAGTGTATCTACAGTTTTACTCTTGTGCCAACAGAACGTCATGATTTGTTAATTAAAGGTTTGTTTAATCTGCTGATGTAATTATAAATCGCGGGCGCCCAATGTCCTAGGCACGCCCCTGACCTTCACAGAGCAAGCGCCTCGTGTACTCGTGGACGGCTGAGTCGGCTGAACGAGCATCAGGAGCAGAGGTTCAACCGAGGTTTGAACCCCGAACATCACAACTCCGTCAGACCTCTTAATTTGACCAACGAACTGAAACCATCGAATGAAAATTTCATTCTTGATTATATTTGCATAATTATTATTCCTGAATCTGACGTCCAGAATTTTTTAATTTATCAGTTTTTAAAGTGTCAACAGCTCGGATAACAAAAGTTTTGGCTGCACTTACCCCCTTCCCCCTTCTCCCTGATTTCAAAATAATTTCAAGAGCGAGCAATAAGAAGCGACTATGTTTTCGGAGATGACAGATGACATGCTATTGTTGTCTACAGCGCCTTTTACGTTGGTCTTAGCTGGACTACGACGCCATGAAATTCTACCAGAATGATAGATTAGGAGTTTAAAAGATAAATAGATTTATAGATAATAGAATGAATGTTCAACTTCTTTGGCCTAAATCAGTGGTTTTCACACAGGCTTCCTTAGCCTCCTAAACCACTTAAAATCACATTATTATTATTATTATTATTATTATTATTATTATTATTATTAAATGTGTAGAATTCTGTTTCAGATACAGAGAGATCCCTTTGTCTGTGACCTCGGCTGCTTCATGGACGACCTTTGGTCACTTGGAGGTCAGAGGTCGTCTGAAGGTCAGTCGTCGGCTTCCATGACGACCACCGCTTCGATCGCCGCCGCCGCCGCCATTGGCCTGAGCGATTTCGACGCCATCCTGATAAAAGTCCGCCAGGCGAGAGAACAGGGCGCCACCGTGCGAATGCCAGGAAAAGACGACCGTTTTCCGTTTCATTCGACAGGTGGCGCCATAAACAACGCACGTGCAGACAACGCATTCATCAACAGCTACGATGGCGCACATACGGGCATTGAAAGACAAACGGGGACGTGGACAGTGCTCTCTGGCCAACACCATCCGCTCATGCGGCGTTCTTCTCCAGGTGGAATGGAAGAATTGGAAGATTCAGTTTTCCCTCTCCCTCCGATGATGACGACCCAAGACCATTACGACATCGAAACACAAAGCACTTCCGCAAATCGAAGTACTTCCGGTGCGTCGACACTTCCGGTGGAAGTTATTCCTTCTTGGGAGGAGTCCCGATTGCGGAGAGTGTGGCCTAAACCAGAGGCGACGCTACCTTCATTTCGCAACGTCCAGAAGTTCCAACAGCCGCCGCCCCCGTCGTCGTCACGTGACTACCAGCCCCGCCCCGGCCGCCGGCACCCCCGGTGCCCGCCCGCGGAATCGTCGTCGTCTGGGACCGCCGCTATGTCGCTCCTCCTCCTCCTCCTCCTCCTCCTCCTCCTCCGAAGACCGCCGAGGAGCAGAGGAAGGAGAGGAATCGGGAAGCGGCGGCGAAGTGTCGGGCGAAGAAGCAGGAGCACGTCCGTCGTCTGGAACAGCGGATCGACGACCTTCGAACTCTGAACTCCGACCTCGAGCGTCAGGAGACGGAACTGCGCGCCGAATTCGAACGACTCCAGGTCATCTACAATCATCACTACTGCGTCACCGGCAGATACTGCACGTGAAGGCCAAAGACACCTCGTCCCTCCCCCCTCAACCACACCCAGCATGCGCCCTCTTCAGACTCTGCTGGGATCTTCATACGGTGCTTTTTGTTAATTAATTAGTTCTGTAGAAATTAGAGCAACTTTGTGGTCGGCGTACCCCTTCAGACACTTTTCTAAAGTCCGTGTAGGCCCTACTACCCCCAAATTTTCTAAGTAAGTCTAACCCTTTCTCCACTGCGTACTATTATATAGTAGGGCCTACATTGTGAATAAATTGCATTAAAAGTGGGAGGTGTCCCATTATGAACGTTGTAGAGCGAAATCGAGACAGGTTATATTGATTGATTTGATCATTTTGATGCAATGAAGATGGAGAGACAAACGGAAATGTAGATTTTGCATCTTTATACAACGACTGTCCAGTACTCACTGCGTTGGCTTCTGTCACACAGCGTATTACGCTGAGCGTAATAAACACTTTGAAATCATATACCTATTACGCTCAGCGTAATAGGCCTAATGTCTTATTAAAACCTAAGCAGTCTGCAATTAAAACTAGTCGTTAATTACTAATAATAGGATCAAAACAGCGTACTTGTAGGCCTACTAGTCGCCTGCAAAGAATGAACTCACAATTTCTTAGAACTTTTGTAAACATTGTGAAATTTCTTACTATCAATGCATAAGAAATGCTGTCTTTCGCGTACCACTAGGCCTATAGAAAGCCCATTTTGTACCTTTAGGGGCACACTACCACCGTTTTGGAACCACTGATTAGAGGGAAATGCGTAAAATCGTGGCAGTTAAATGATTCTCATTCAAGAATCGAATAACTGTTTAAATGAGATTATGGTTGTCGACTGTGATCGCTGCAATGATAAAGCAACGCGCCACCTATCGAATAAACAATTTTGTTCAAAATTAGAAAGTAAGTAGGTAAAATCTCGTGAATTTATATAGCGCTTTTGTTTGGACCCGCAGTAACTGCTTATTCGTTTACGCTGCTGGCACCTCATTGATTAGTCCGTCTCATTCTGCTCGCAATCTTCGTATTCTCTTTTTTCATAACTCCACAATTTTCCAGGGGTGTAATTGCACCCCTCCGGACGTCCATGATATCACTGGGATAGACTTGGATGAAAAGTGGGAGCCCAACCTCTATACCTTTCCCCTTCCCTGTATACCTCTATACCTTTCAGGCTTTCCCCTTCTCAGAAAGTGGAGGCCTAATAGAAGTTTACGACTATGTTCTATGCCACCCTTTCGAAGATCCAGACCGCCTGAAAACGTTTGCTTCGAACTATTAAAGGACATAATTTCAACTTTGAAAACCTGTTATTAATATTATAAGTGAAGAATTATTATTAATTCCAAGATTTAAATGAAATCGTCGCGGGGGAAGGGTAGTGCTAGACTAATTAACAGAACTGGACTTCAGCCTTCTGGATAGCCTTCTTGCCCCCGCCCCCGGCTCCTCCACCCCATCGACCATGTGCTGCCGTCTGCTGCTGCTGCTCCTCCTCCTCTTCCTCCTCCTCCTCCTCTTCCTCCTCCTCCTGTGGCTCGCATTCTCTTCTCCGGCCGTTGTCGTCTGTTCCTGCGACGACCAACTGTTCCCGGAGCCATTGCGTCTGGACTCGACGGGGGGAGGAGGAGGAGGAGGAGGAGAAGGAGGAGGAGGAGAGGAGGAGGAGGAGAGACGGACGGACGGACGGAGACCCGCCACGGTATCAGTCAGCGGGATACGTCGTGACGGACAGACGAAGAATCCAGTCGGGTGCGGGGGAAGGGGTGGGGGTAGCGGCCCCTGTAACGGCCCCTGTAGCGAGATATGCATTTTATGCAGCGCAGGCGCCGTGTTAATTGCTTATCAGGAGAGAGAGAGAGAGAGAGAGAGACAGACAGACAGACAGACAGACAGACAGGGAACAGGCGCAGGCAGACAGACAGTGGGAGAGAGGCGTCTTAGACCGGAGAGGAGAAATTTTCGCCGTTTTCTGGAATTCCAGAATTCAGTGGTAATCTATTTGGGAGTTGGACGATAGGTGGCGCCGTTTAATTAATCTCTCCTCTGAACGTGAAGTGGGGGGGATACATGGTCTGGGTCAGAGGTACTCAAACCTTTTTGAAGCCAGTCCCACATTGCGTCTTCCATCGTTTGCGAAGGTCCACAAGTTACATACAACTTACCGGTACAACGGAAGTCCTACTATTTCCTATGTCTACAGAGCCGTAGAGACTATAGAGTAGGCAACTGGTCCCCTTAAAGTACTTCATAAAGTCATTTTTGTAAACTCCTTCTAGATTAATCTAGATATTCAAACCTGTAATTCAGTATTTTTCAATCAAAAGTACTACCAAAGACCAACAGTCTGTCTCAGACTGTTAGTCTATAAGAGCACCAAGACAACAGATACAAATGACAAAATCCCAAATACGAATAATAAAGTTCAGACTTTAGGAGAGCATATTTCACACCCCTCCCCCGCCTGAAAAAATGTTTTCAAGGTCATTAGTGATCGTAGCGGGGTGACGGGGCCTTGGGCGGAGTCTCAGTCGCATAAACTGTGAGTGATATTAATTAAAAGTAGCCGGTAATATAATAATGGTGGCTATACATTGTATAGATTTTTAACCCTTTAAAAAAGTCAGACACCTGATAGATATCCAAAATGCGGGTCCAGATTCCTTGTAGGCATCGACTGGGCTTCAATCGGTGCAAATATGAAAGCCCTACGACACCACAAATTTTCGCTCAAATTTCGAAAAAACCTCTGGTAGTCTGGTAGAATAGTCCATGAAAAATTTTCGGGCGACCCAAAAATTCATGTCGATATTTCACCCAAATTTCTCTTTAGAGCCCTCAAACGCCTTGCAGTGATGTCAGTGGACTAGAAAAATCCGTCACTTTCCACCCTATTAATGTGTCTATATTGCAAAATATAGGCTAATAATCTAGAGTCCAGGAATCGAGAATCGAATACATCAAACAAATATATTCAATTGACGATAATCAATTAATTAACAGTGCTGACAACTGTTAACTCTGCAAGTGACATCCTATAGTCCCCCCCCCAAAGCAGTAATCCAATTCAAAGATCTGTTAGAAAGTAATATATAATGATCTGTTGCAGCAAACGACACCATTCAAACTGTTTGCCTAAAGTAAAAAAATTATATAAGCGTTGAAACTGTAAAAAAACAACAGCAAAGACCAGAGCATTTGGTTTGAATTGAATTTTCATAATGAAGTCTCCTTCTCTGTGCCTCTCAACAAGTACAGATACATCGACAAGACAATACACGATCGCATCATATATGTACACACGCACATCATACACACACTTGGGACTAGGCGGTCACCTACTCTTCTTCTTCTTCTTCTTCTTCTTCCTCTTCTTCACCGCAAAAGGCACGTCTGATCAAGGCTACTAGCTACCAGCACACCATCGTCACAGGGAACAGCACCAAGAGGAGGATATTTCCCCACACGGGACGGTCGTTGACTTGGCCCTCGGGGTGAATGGGGTGGGACTGGGGGTGAATAAAACGCTTAAGGTTAGGGCAGAAGAGCCTGGCTATCTGGCGCATTCAAAACAGTATTTTAATTAAAAAGCATTGTCAGCTTCAGAAGCTGAACACTGTGAATAGCGCAACATAATAGAGATACAGATCAAAGCACAATAATTAAATAATCATTTAACTTAGATATAGGAAAGTTTTGCAGCTTTATTAATACAGTAAAACATCATTAAACACCTATTCGTGTTAACCAAGGGTCCACCGCATCCAAGCATACGCGCTATAAATAGGCTTCACTGTAGCGTCTAAAAAATGATTGCAAACATTTCTCCTGCATTAGGTGAGTTAGACTTAAAAGACAATAATAACTATGCGTCCACGATTATTATTGTACAGCATGTCGTGCAATCACAGCGGGAGAAATTCGACATTTTCATTGCCAAATCCTATCAGTTCAAAACATGACGCCATCTATCACGGAGAAGATAACCAAAGCAACTTTATGTCGTCGAATTTAAAACAGTTAGGCCTATTTATTACGGTCATAAACTAATTTAGTAATAGTCAAAAAATTGTCATTTAATATCTGTTTTATCAGCCGATAAACGATTATCAGCCGTCTTCAGCAGGAGATGTGATGCCAAATTCGACTGCACGGTCCTTTTCAATCAGCCCTCGTGCTCTTTGTACGGCCAGATTGTCTTCCTCCTTCTTCTCCCTTCTACGCTATCTTCCTTAATAATATCATCCCCTGCATTTTTGACGCGTGGCGGTCGATTCTTTACCTTTCAAAGCGAACCGATTCTTCCGTCTCCTTGCATCTCCTTGTTTTCAAGAGCCACTTCTGCTAAATATTTTCCTGTATTTTGCCAGTTAATTGCGCTTACTTCTCTACTTCCGTTTTAAGGCCTTTATCTCTTCGGTTGTTTTCACAGATGCTTGTCACAATTATTTTCAAAGGATCCACATTGTCTACTAGAACATATCAGCAGTGGTATTCACCAAGAGCCTTGACTTTCATCGTGGCTAAATAGACGGAAAAGAAACACTTGAACTGCAGAGTGTCTCGTGTTAAACAGAGACGTCCTCGAAATGACACAAACTGAATAAGGACATGACAATACAAAACAGTCAAGACGACATAAAATAAGAGGTAGTTTCAAACACTTCAAATAATGACAATGAACATTCAAAATTGGATATACAATTAATGGCATCTTATATTCATCAGATTGCTGATAAAATCGGCAATTATTATTATTATTATTATTATTATTTAACACCCACATGAATCTGTAGAAATAGACAATCACTGCACACCCTGTTACTGTAGTTTTGTCCCTCATTTTGACTGAAGATTAAAGGTGTTTATTTTGTGATATTATGACACAAGCCAGAATTTAGTTCCACGCTAAATCTTCAATAATTAATTTCTGGCACTTGCTTCAGAATTGTACCGCCAAAATCCAGTTCCTGTGACACTGGTGAAAGCACGACACAGCTGTGTCATTAAGAGTGACACCAAATGAGATTTAAAATTAGAGGCAAAAATGCAAAGGTCACTCGCAGCTTGGTTGTTCAACAACTTGAAAAATGAAACCCGCAAAATGCTCCATACAACTTAAATGTACAGCAAAACAAGCAGGATATACATATACATGTACATGTAATGCTTTACATTTTCTTTACAGTCTCTTCACCATCTTGTTAGCATCTGCTGATTTACTCATTTACTTTTTCAAACGGTAGGCAGTGGTGGCTGGACCAAAATGAAGTTTTTCTTAGTGAAGAATATGATGGTTGGACAAAACTTAGGCACAAGTGACCACCATACAGTGACATTTGATGTAATTTTAGCAGAAGACATGAGAGCACACACAGCCAAAAAAACAAAAACTTGATCTGGCTAGGAAGATGATCAAGATTTGGACATAGGAAGCATGATAAAGGATAAAAATGCAGAGGAAAGCTGGGAAATATTTAAAAATTGCATGTCAAGGGTTATGGACTCAACAACAAAACAGCGGACACTTAACAAAAAACTTCCATGGGTTACTAGAGAGGTACAGAAGAAGAGAAGGGCAAAAACAAAGCGTGGAAGAAATTGAGAAAGCACCGACTAAAAATGCAAAGCAATGAAGGTTTGGAACAGGTGAGATTAAAAAACAGTTACAGTCCAGTTACGTGCAAAGAGGAACAAATCAACAGCTACAAATAAAGCGGCTATTGCAGAGTATGAGAACAAATTAGCAAAAGACATCAAACGGAACAGCAAGAGTTTTTATGGATATGCAAGAAGTAAGATGAAGCGAAAAGACAAAGTGGGACCATTAGTAGCTGATTCTGGAGAAACAGTGACGGATGACATGGAAACAGCAACAATTCTGAACGATTACTTTGGATCAGTGTTTGAAAATACAACCAACATACCAAAGCCCATTAATTTATTTTGTGGAAAAGAGGAGGAAGCATTATCAGACATAAATTGCAATAAAGAGTGTGTCCTGGAAATTCTGAGTCAAATGAAAACTGACAAAAGCCCTGGAATAGACAATATACATCCAAAATTTCTGTATGAGGTAAGACATGAGGTTAGTGAGGTAATAGCCACAATATTCAATATGTCACTTGAATCGGGAATAGTCCCTAGGGACTGGAGGGATGCAGTAGTCACTCCTATATTCAAAAAGGGTAACCGTGGGGAGCCTGGAAATTATAGACCAGTGAGCCTGACCTGTATAATAGGCAAAGTTCTGGAAAAAATAATAAAAGCAAATATATTGGACCATCTTATGAGACACAAGATCCTAAAGGATAGCCAGCATGGGTTTATTAAAGGAAGATCTTGCTTAACAAACATACTAGACTTTTTAGAGGAGATTCATGACAAGCTAGACGAGGGAAAAGCAGTTGATGTAATATACCTGGACTTTGCAAAAGCCGATAAAGTACCTCATTCAAGACTGGCAGTCAAGCTTCAGGCCAGTGGAATTAGAGGCAAAGTTCTTGGATGGATAAAAAATTGGCTTCAGAGCAGAAGACAGAAGGTAGGTATAAGAGGCAAGTATTCAGATTGGGCTGAGGTCATAAGTGGGGTGCCACAAGGTTCAGTTTTGGGACCTCTATTGTTTTTAATATACATCAACGACATCGATGATGATATAATGTCAAAAATTTCAAAATTAGCTGATGACACAAAACTGTGTGGACAGAGTGATAGTGAAGCAGAAGCAAAAATTTTACAACAAGACCTTAATAGACTATCCCAGTGGTCGGCAGATTGGCAAATGCTTTTTAATACAGATAAATGCTGGGTGATGCACATTGGGAAGAAGGGAACAGATCATGAATTTAAGTTATTGGGAAGGGACTAAAAGTTACAAACGAGGAGAAAGATCTAGGGGTCATCATGCATAACAGCTTAAAGCCATCTAGGCAATGTGCAGAGGCAGCTAATAAGGCCAACAAAATTCTAGGTATGATCAAAAGAACGATAGTGAGCAGAGAGGATGTAATAATAAGACTTTACAAGACATTGGTACGTCCACATTTAGAGTATTGTGTTCAAGCATGGTGTCCATTCCTGAAGAAAGACATAGAGATTTAGAAAAGTGCAACACAGAGCAACAAAAATGATCAAGGGATATCATAAACTAACCTATGAGGAAAGGCTAAATCACTGTGGATTGACAACCCTGGAAAAAAGAAGAGAGAGAGGGGATTTGATCGAGACATACAAAATACTAACAAACAAAGTGGAAATGCCAAGAGAAAGATTTTTTACAATGAAGCAGTATGATAGAACCAGAGGACACAAAATGAAACTGTTCAAGAAACGGGTTGGGAGGCATAAACAGCATTTTTTTAGTGCAAGAGTGGTGGACAGATGGAATGAACTGGATGAGGGGATAGTAATGGCTACAACTGTAAACGAGTTCAAAATAAACCTCAGTAGTCTAGGGTATTAGATTGGACGGGAACAACAGTGGTTCTCACACAGGGCAGTCCCTACTGAACCACTTTAAACCTTGTTATATTATTATTATATATATTTAGTTGTGTTCGTTAAAAAAACTGAGACCCAAATTTTTTTGGTGCAAACAAATAAAGTTGTCTTCATAAAGTCAGTCTTTATAAACTCCTTCTAGATATTCAAACCTGTAATTCAGTATTTTTCAATCAAAAGTACTACCAAAGCCAAAGTGTAGAGTTATGATAATTTATACTCTATTTTAAACCATTTTGAATGTACAGGTAATGCACTACGGCAGGTA
This sequence comes from Metaphire vulgaris, assembly GCA_018105865.1. Classification (NCBI taxonomy): domain Eukaryota; kingdom Metazoa; phylum Annelida; class Clitellata; order Crassiclitellata; family Megascolecidae; genus Metaphire; species Metaphire vulgaris. Next base: position 19,540,591 of record CM030837.1, read on the forward strand.
GAAATGGGAAAATTACATTTCTCGACAATAAATATATTTAACGAAAACAATAATTCCTCTTTAACATAATTAACCATTAGTAGCAAGTTTCAAAGACAGCAATACACTCTATATGCAATTCAGGTTATTTACCACCAAGGGCCCAGCAAATTTCCCACTTGGCGACGTACTGCCCAAGCCTTCCCAAGACTCCATGGCCCTCACTTTATAATATCTTCCACAAAAGCCTCCAGGTTTAAATCATAATTTGAAATGAGGTTCGCCAAGTGTGTGTAGGACTATTTCAATCAAACGAGAGACTCAAAACTCTTCAAATTTTAACTCGTATAAAGTCGCAGTGAGCTGACAACGACGACGACGACGATGATGATGACCTGATGATGTGCTTACAATTTATTATACTTGCAAAGAAGATTCAGAAATAAGTTAAGAAAGGAAATAACAGTAACACATGTTGTCAGGTGCTACTATTTCCAAAGAAAGACCTCAACAATTTACTTTTTTTATAAAGCCATGGAATTTATCTACTTGAAAATAATTTTTCGTCCTTGAATGACAGTTGTTATCTGAAAATGTGTAAGCCGAAATCCAGACCCTGTTGAAAATTGTAACCCGTTTAGTTAGCCGACTGCATCTATGATTGCAAAGAGGACAGATTTTGAAGACAGCATACGTCAAATACGTTACGCAACAGATAAGACTTCAATCAGATCCATCTCAATAAAATAATTCAATTATCGAACAGTTGCAACGAAATGAAACATAACAATTCGGTGACGACAAAGCAGCGAACAAGACAAAATCAGCGAGCGTTCCGTCTCGAGGTCAATTCCGACCTGGAAGTCAGCAGACAGTGGGGAAGGCAACCTCTCATGGATATTCCATTGATCCTCTGCAGTCGCTCTGTTGCAAAAATTTCAGACCATTTTTCTCTTTACGGAACTATCCGAACGGCAACACTGTCCGATGTTGAACCCCACACATGACACAGGAGACTGACTTTGCGAAGATGGCTCACAGCCCTAGCAGACAGCGGCACCGACAGAGTTAAAGATCACAGGTGTATAAATCGGCACGGCGCGGCGCCTGACCGACCGACATCACCTGTTGACGTGAAGCAAGATTTCGATCCAGCACGGACACTGGATCACGGTCTGTCTCGAGTAGTTTGGTCCCCACCCCTTGACGAAGCTGACCTGTGCGCAGTACGGATTGGACGGCCCGTCGCAGGAGGCGGCGTCGCGCGTCCGCCTCAGCAGCTCGTGCCACGAGTAGTCGAAGATCCGCAGCGAGCATCCCGGCGGCAGTTTCTGAATCTTCGTAGTCCTTCTCGTGGCCGTGACGGCGGCAAGGTGGTTGACGAAGACGGGGTGGCATGACCGGTTGTACACCCAGACCCCGTCGGCCTCTCTGCTGAGGACGAGGCCGCGACCGATCTTGTCCCTCGCCTTGCGAACGCGGGTGTCGCTGGTGTCCGGCTGCATCAGCGCGAGGCACAGGCCGTAGCCATGAGGTAGCTGTTGGAAAATGTTGACGCAGTCTCTGTCGACGATGTACAGGCGACCGACGCGGCGGCGCAGTTCCCAGTACGCGACGGTACACCAGCGACTGCCGTGCGAAGACTGCGTGTCGTACGAAGCGCCGGTCGTCACTGGAACAAGCCACAAGTGCGAGATCAGATAGTTGAAAAAGCGCAAATACAATCATAACTACACTTGGAAAATCTAAGAATTCGAATGTTCAAAATCATTCCAAAAATATCATTAAGCACAAAGCCTGTAATTGGATCACGGTAAAATTCTGAAAAGTGCTTAATAAATTAGGAGTAGGAATTGTTTCATAGAGAAATTGAAAAATGCTCAGTGAACAAATTTAAAGCTCTAACCCTTACAACACAGGGCCTGTTTAACGTGCAGTGATACACAAAACGTGCAGTGATAACTTGAAAATAACTTGAAAATGTGCAGTGGCAAAATGCAATTTTCTGTGCTTTGTGCAGTGATAACTTTTCCTTAAAACAGTCCCTGTTAAAACACATTTAGTAAGGTAAAAAGCAATGCAATGCATTGTGTATATTAATAGACAAATATGCAATGCAAACACCTAATTCTAGTGACCCGTGCAAGAGACTGCGTGCATTCGATATTTCAGTGCATACAAAATAATTTAAGAATTACACTGAATTCAATCTTCTGCATAAAAACATCACATTTATAAATATGGAACCACAAAAGTGAAGAGAATGTGTGAGAAAGTGTAAGAATTCACTGGGTGTAGTGTAATACAAATTTATGGACATCTCTAGCGAATGCAAAGGTAACTAATCCAGCTCTCTACTACTACATCAACATCATCCAGGGTCCTTTCTCTTTCCCTTTCCTCCTCCAATCTCCCGTAGGAGAGACGCGGATGTGGTCCTTCCGAAACGGAAGGTAAATATCACAGACCGATGTTACACCTGGACCGGTCCAATTAGAATCAAAGGGGTGTCCAGGGTCTTCTTTATCAAGACTTGTTAAATGTTAATCCTTTGACTTGCACTTACACAGGCGCATCCTCAGGCGGCCGGCCGGGCTGGTGGTGGTAGGGGGCATGACGGGGAAGGAGGGGAGACGTACGGACGAGAGCAGCCAGTGGGAGGAGTAAGATCCTTCGCTGAGCTCATTCAAAAATCAGGTCAGTCAGTCACTGACATCTCCTCACAGGTTAAAAAGCTCGCTCGACTTTCTGGCGGGTGTTGCAAAAAGCATCAAAGAAATTCGACGAGTAATTATTTATCAGACCGACCATTTTTAAAAAAACAAGTAAGAAATAACAGTAATTAATCGGACCATAGACTTTAATATCACAAGACAGATAATAATAAATCTATGAATCGGACGCTAATAACGATATTATATCAACTCACCCGAAAAAACCGATTCCGATGACGGAGTGAAGCTATCGAATCCGGATTTCGTTTCTAAAAATCAACGGAGAATTCGTCGATGAAAGACATCATCTGGATCCAAAATACGGCAGACTGTAAGCACCATACCCCCTCCCCGCTTTTCCTTAACTTTGTTCTCGATAACGATTGCACTCTGGCAACGTTCAGACTTTACAACGCCGTCGTCGTCTGCTTGAGATGCCGGCGCTATATAAATCGCACGATAACTCGAGGACCGACGGAGTTGTCGGCTGACGATCGCTCTGTCCACAGACGGGGACCGACTCGAGGGTCAATTTGCACGAAACGTGTTGCCGTGAAGGGGCCATCTCAAACGACGCCGATCGCCTCTCGTCCTGCACTCCACGCTCCGCCATCTCGACTCTCCAAGACGACGCCAGAGCCGCAGCATCTCCGAGAAAATCTCTGTCCACACACAAAATGTCTGTCTGCTTCGCGGATCCGTCTCTCGGCCTCTCTCGCACTCGATACAACGACGACATCAGCTGGAAATTGAGTGACTCCGTTTCGCACTTGTGGCATCTTATTACAGTTCACTGGCGCCATAAATATATCAGCGAGGTCTTCTTCTTGTCTCAACGCAAACAGCCTTCGAGCCCCATACAGTAGGTGTCGCTCGGTTTATTACAGGCAATAAACCTAGTCCTTCCTCCATCATTCGGGGAAACCGCGTTAATGCAAAGGGAGGCAATGATGAAAAAGATTAAGACTGCTACAGTCAAACCCAACAATATCAAACCGAAAGTAAACTTCAACTCTACCATATGAAGTTATGAACAGGAATGGTATTAACTATTAAATGAGTTTGATTGTAGTCGACAAGCGCCTAAACACACAGCAACAGATCCTATAGGCCTACCACTGACCTTACAAAATGCTTTAAACATTTCAAAGACCTAAGTCCTTTAATCTTGCAAGCAATACATATATTTTACAATACATATATTTGACCATAATGTAATAGGCCTAATTGCTACCCAGTATTCAGTTTTTAAAGATACAGTCGTCATCATCATCGTCGTCGTCATCATCATCCTTCCCTCGAATTTAATCTCTTTCACCAACCCCATGCATCTTACTTACAAACAAAACCGTCAGAAAAACGTAATATAATGAAGTGTTGCATTATAGGACATATAAGTTACAGTGATTTAATTAAAGTAAAATTCAGCCAATCAGTTCACTGCACACTTACTGCTTGAACATCGTCCGATAAGGTTTGTGTAGTACACTGACGACACTTCTGCATCTACAAAAAATTGAAACAACTATTAGCTATTATAACTGAGGCACTGATAAAGCTGTGTGCTAAACTCTGTAACAGTTCATTTAGATCACTCTTTACGTACCTCTGGCAGAAATAAATGACTACAAAGAGAATGCTTTCTAAGGCATATCAAAACTTGGTAACATTGGCATGATATTTTTATTTAGACTCTCTGCTGCACACAAAGAACAACACAATAGAGACAACTATTTAGATGGCATCGTTGCAAAATACAAACCGTTTCGTAACAATCACCTTCAGAATCTGTCCTAATCTCACTGGTCAAATGTGCAACAGGGCAACCAACACAAGCATTTATAAGAACTTTTGTGGGCTTTCTGAATAATTCTGGTTGATTGATAGATTGATGATTGACTGACTGATTGATTGAAGCTACAACAGAGATGTTGGTCTGCTACAGCCTGGCACTGACACTGCGTCAGCCAAGCTTCTCAACTGCGATTACCTTGACAATCCAAAAAAACAGAATTTCCAAATTTTCAGCAAAATATTTATGGCAGAATTAAATTAGAAATTTTAAGAAAAAACTATTCTGCCGCTGTCTACACGCCGCCCACCAGTTCCGTGATTAACCTAAGACTTCAGCAAGAACGGCGTCTCTGCAATTAGAATATTTGCCCTTTCCATTATCAAGGAGCCACAAAACCAGACTACCAGACGGTCTATCATCAAATGAGGAGGAAAAGTACAAAGACATTCCAATCTCTCTACAGTTAACTTCAGCCGAAGATCTCAAAGCCAGTGGAGCACAAACTTTTTGGCCAAAAGGCCACAAATAATTGCTTCCAAGACGGCGGGGGCCAAACAAGTGATAAAATTAAACTTAACAATTTTTTTATAACTAAAAGTCTATTACCAAGTACTGCTAATACTTATTTTAGTGTGAAAAGTGCTGCTGCATGTCGTTTTGGTATTTTCGATAATTCGGCCAATACAGTATCGCCGATTATCAGTGCACGTCTAATTCGGGCATAAAAAGGTTCGCCCATACTCGAGTTTGAGCGTTGGGTCCGCCGCTGATCTCCGGTTTCAGGCAGATAGTGACGCCCGTGGCTTGCGCCATTAATCTAAAGTAGTTTGCCATTGCATTCTCCAGACCCGCGTTTTACCATCGCAGCCAAAGCTGCTACTCATTTACCACGCCCTCTAGCAAATGAAGGCTGAGTCGACCTTCGGGGCTCATGCGGGAGTTGAACCCCTTCCATCAGCATGTCGCTCTAGCGTCTTACCAATCTGCTATCTTTCCGCCCCTTTTGGGAATAATTAATCATAATATAGTATTTATTTTTTCAACTTTCCTATTGTAGGCTACTCAGCGGGCCACATTGCGACTCTTCGCGTCGCGGGCAGGATTTTGCCCGCAAACCGGAGTTTGTGCACCACTGCTCTTAGCAGACGCTAACAGCAGGTTTTCAAAATACCGGTAGTCAATGATAATTCATTAATGAAAATTTACTTAAGATATACAGTATGCTGTATGTACACACACACACACACACACACACACACACACACACACAAGCAAATTAAAATTCAATACCTCTACGAGCATTTAAACATTGCATAATTCCATCATCATCCTCACCATCACCACCACCAATCTTACACACACCCAAACACAAACACACGTTCACCAGAAATTCAAAGACATACACCCATCAGTTTATATCTTCAGCCTCTCCACCACCACCACCGCCGCCGCCGCCCCCAACCACCCACCCACCCACCCACTCAACTGCCACACCATCTGGCGTCCAAGATGATAGTTTTTAAGCCGGTTTAGAGTCGCAGAGAAAGAGAGAGAGAGAGAGAGAGAGAGAGAGAGAGAGAGAGAGAGAGAGAGAGAGAGAGAGAGAGAGAGAGAGAGAAACACGCAGACATAGGCAGAGGCATACGGGAGCGCAGACACACGGACGCCGAGACGGAGGCGCATGAGGCGCCCGGATGCGTTGCTGCCAACCGGCTTCCAGAACTACTTGAGCCCGGCGCCGTCGGCGGCGGAGGAGGAGGAGGAGGAGGCAGCGATCAGGCGAACCCGATAAGCAGAAATGCATTAATTTTCTCCATACACGGTTCATTATATTCTGACCACAGATAATACATATTCGCCGTTCCGGGTTCCGGACCCCAAAGCCACCCCTTCCCATCTCCCAACCCACCCCATTGTGAAGCTGGGCGACGGAGGAGGAGTAGGAGGAGGAGCCCCACTTTCCCCTCTTCTTCTCCTTCTTCTCCCGTCCAACTGACTCCGGCGATGTTTATTATTAGTCAAATGAGTTGAATAAGGAGGCAACAATGGACCCCGGATTTTCCATCAACGTCAAACCGCAAAATAGCCGCGATCTAATGAAACTGAAGTTACACTTTCAGTCATTTCGACGCCGGTCGTTAGGAAAAATATGCAAACGTCGAAATAAGAGGGAAGAGGGAGTTTACTAAGAAAGAAGAGGCCATATGTGGCCAGTACACGTCACAGAGAAGGCATTGGGTCGCGACAAAAATGGGTCAGGAATTAATTAAATTAACCGAGAGTATGGAAGAGAGAGAGAGAGAGAGAGAGAGAGGGAGGGAGGGAGGGAGGGAGGGAGAAACGGACAGACAGGAAGAGAGACAGACAAAAAGAGAGTCAGAGAGAGAAAGAGAGAGAGAGGAGGGTATACAGAGAAAGAAATGTTTCCATGATTTCCAAGAAAAATAAACTGAAATGTTAAAAACAGACAAATGTAATTCTTCAGTCTCTGGTCTTTGGTTTCCAGGAGAATATTGTCATATCAAGAAGGCAACAGACAACCGAGCAACAATGACCGTTGCATCAGGTTGCAAGTGAACCAAGTAAGAGTTAATAAGATCTCATTACGACGGAATAACACAACATGAAGACACAAGCCCCCATCAATAATCTGGATGCAGTTGAATTCATTTTAATCAGATTATACTGTATTTAAAGTCTACTATTGTTCCTGTCCCTTATACACTGTACAGCACCCGACTATTATTACAGTAAAAACTGGTTCCACCTCTCTCCAGGGCCATATTAAGGCGGGGGCTGAGGGGCTGAAGCCCCAGGCCCACCATAAAATATAGGCCCACCGTTTTTCAAGTGACGACCTTTTTTGCTTGTCAGAGATTTTCAGTGAAGGCGGTTGGACATTTTACAAGGGACAATTTTCAATTTATGGAAATGACAATTTTTTACTTCTCAGCCCCAGGCCCACTCGGACCTTAATCCGGCCCTCTCTCTCTCTCTCTCTCTCTCTCTCTCTCTCTCTCTCTCTCTCTCTCTCTCTCTCTCTCTCTCTCTCTCTCTCTCTCTCTCTCTCCCATTCCATCTGGTAAGAAGTGAAATATTTTGTCTTGCTTATGAATTATGAAGTTATGATAAATATAATCTATCATGACTACGAATGTACCCGTAGAAAGGCTAGTCATGTATATTGCATACACACTGTTTATAGACGCACATTAAAACCATTAATGGGATTGATTAACGGCATGATATGAAACACCATTGACCAGTCTAACATATACAACTGAAGGCAGGCAAAGATCTGAAATTATGCAATATTAAGAGAGGCATACCGGTAACAATATTTTTTTTCAAATAATTGGTTGTTTGGATGGTTAAACATTAACTTACTTTCAGCCTCACCCCCCACACACACACACACACTGAAAAAAGTAGAACATTGAGCACAACACAGACCAGAACTCACATTAAATTAACAATGGATCTGGCGGCTCGTTAACGCACAGACGGTCAAGAAGTAACAACCGAAGAAATAATTATAACTCATATTTTACAGATCCAGATGCAGCAGAACGTACGCCAGCAAAATACGAACATCTGACAACATATCAATCAAACTACGCCGGGCCATAAACACAAAGAGATGCTGCACATCCAGCCAAACCAATCACGGTTACGCGAAGGCCTACCGAGGCCGCAGAGAAGCACTGCCCGAGGGACAGACTGCCCGGGGGCATGGGCCGTCGTCCACTGAGATTCATTTTATCATCAGTATCGTGAGCTTCCCCCACCCACCCCCTCAACCCAGACTTCCTCACAATGCAGCGCGGTATTGAACAGTTTTCGACTTTTGATAGAGATAATGCTCTCCTATGCTTTATGGCGGTCTTCAAATCTCGGAGCATTTACCCGGTTTATACACGAGCACAAAACCTGGCGGGCAGGAGGAGTTAAGATAAATGGCATTTATGTACTTTTATAGCGCCAGTCCTAGTACATGCCAATGCATCAACTGATGGCATTCCAAACCCATCTGTAAAAGATCAGGTCAATGCCAGGAGAGAGAGAGGGGCTAACCTGAAAAGCCAATGGAAAGAGATGGTTTTAGCCTAGATATGAGATGAGTGCACAGCAGTTAATTTGAAATCTAAGGTACACTGTATACAGAAACTCAGATATTTAGGCCAGCAACAACAGGAAAGGCTATGCTCCATTTCTGGGTTAGTTTTAAGCAGCTAATCAATGTACTACTGATTTTGCATGATCTAACAAGGTCTAAAATGCTCGGCCGACCACTCTGTAGTGTAGGGCTTTAGAAATCTTGTTGACAAGTCTTAGACCTTGTTCTCTGTTCAACAGACAATCGTTGCAACTTTTAAATAAAAAAATTTGACGTGATCCTGTCTAGGAGTTCAAGAGAGTGCTTCAGTAATAGAGTGATGGTTACACTTAAGATATACCAGAGTAGATTTGTCTGTAACAGCGTAACAGATAGAACAAAGAGGCAAATGCATAATAAGTAAGATAGCAACCTCAATCTGACCCGTGAAACTGTTGGTTGGCAATTTAAATCAAGACAACAACTTTGTTTAATGGAGAAATCAGTTGACGACATAAGTAATCAGATAAACCATTTTATAGCTCCTATAGCACAGCAAAACATAGCTTTGGAATCAGCATATCAGTTAGCATAGCATCAAGGAGACACACACTAGCAGAGAAACTGAACAACATGGCGCATATCACTCAGAGAGTGGCAGGGAGGAAAGCAGTAAAATTTGGAGCTATTTGTAGCAATGACAAGTCATCCACTCTGCAAAAAGGTGAAAATGTCAGCCTCCATCTGAAATTCTGTCTTGGCCTTGTTCAGGTTCTGAACACAGACCCATCATAACTTTTGGCTCAAACCTACTTTGTACTTCTACAGTAGAATTCTTTTGCAAAACCAGGTTGTGGATTATGAAATCATGACAACTTTGTTCACTTTAAAGAAAAATTATTGTCACTTGAAATATAAATACTTTTCATATAGAATATATAGAAAGTGGTCTTATCCTTTGGCTATACCTCTTATGCTGCTCCTAAAGTGGACCAGTCCACTCTTATATAACCGCAGATGGACAGACAACATAGAAGAGTGGACTGGGATAAAAAAAAAACTAACAATATAGCATCCACTTTATGAGCAACAGAGGTCCTGATGATGACGATTAGGATGAGGATGTCCGATTCTTTGGGAAGAGGGACAGAGATGTGAAAAGAACTGTCATTTAAGTTCCCATAATGTCCTATACAGTAATTTCCACTGAGGGAACATAACACTAGATCAGTCTAAACTCTAAACGGTAGGTTTATAGTTAAAGCTATGGTTTTTTTGATTCTATAGAATTGGGTCTGTATCAGAGAGTAAACTGAGGGCCAGGTCAAATATTTTATATATCAGGTCAAATATTTATATATATCATATATATAATATATATATATATATATATATATATATATATATATATATATATAGATTATATACATATATATATATATATATACATACATACATACCAGCAAGCAGTGGTATTTATTGCCCATAGCGATATTAATGACCCATAATGCAAGCACTACTATCCTCTCTTTATTCTCAAAGAGCAAACAAAGGCCACAACAATCACCACCACCGCCACCGCCACCACATCCCCGCAGAGTAAAGGAATATTTAGCCGATCAATGGTAAGTGTCTACTTAGAGTCTTAAAGAGGAGTTTTTGTTTTGCAGAATGGGGGCACTTTGGGGACCTCACGGTCGCCGGCCGGCCGCTCACTTTGTGGGGCGCCCGTTTGTCTCGGAGCGTCAAAGATGAACGGATTTTTCTGAGAAGAGCTAAACAAACCCGGCTCATATTGGATAATTATTATTGCTGGCAGTATACTATAGTTGGAGCGCCCGTTCCAGCCAGCAAGACGTCAAACCATTTGATCTTTTTTTCTGTAGGACTTAAATATGATTAAACAACAGCTGATCATAGAGTGCTGCACTTCTATGTCTCCTTCTTCTTCTTCTTCTTCTTCTTCTTCTTCTTCTTGTTCTTCTTCTTCTTCTTCCTCTTCGTCTTTTTGCACTAGGCTGTCGTCATTTGCACGAATAGGCTAAAGCGTTTAGCTGTCCTGGCAAGCAAACAAACAATTCAAACAATCGGAAATTTATCCCAACGGGCATTCTGGCACAAGAGTGTATTTGATGAGTAACAAGACTTCAGATGCTCTCGAGTTCTGAGGCATTCAAAACTACTTCCCTCAAGCTGAAACAACTCAGGGCAACACACCCATGCTCTGGCAGACAGTCAAAAACACTTAAAATCATTCTCCTCGTCCTAATAACATTTCCGATGCCCAAAACGACATATATTCAACACCTATTAATTCCTTTTAAATATCGTAGAATTTCTAAGGGCGTGCCTAGACTAGAGACAGGTCCCAATGCTCAAAGATACTCGGAAAAACTAGCTCCAAATAACAATTTGAAAATTCAGATAACATTTTCACTCCAGGATCACCTTGTCCACAGCATGTAAAAACTGCAATGTAAGAAAATATACCTTGCAAAAGAACTGTGTGAAAGCCACTAGGGGCGCTAACGGGGCTTGAACCCACTCTGTCAGCCTACTGCTCCAGCGCCTAACCCACTCTGCCAACTTCCGCCCCCCCCAGTAATGTATCAAATTCTTAGTACAATGTTACAATCTTGGAACATACATGATTGGCAAAACCCCTAAAAATAATAACTAACTTTGTGGCAGAAAAAAATAAAACTTGATCATTTATATATCAGAAAAATAACAAAACCTTGACAAAGCAAATTCCCTGACCGTTTAGCAGGCTTTTATTAAATAATAAGATAATTTTTTAATGAGAAAATACTTTGGTGTGAATTTCAAATTTCAAAGGACCAAACAATCATAAATAGTAATTTTGTCTCAAGATGTAGTGAACATCAGGAAAAAAATACAGGAATTCAAACTCTGTTGCCTCTGGTTATTTTTTAAAAAACATAAACAGACAAATTTGCATTGGGTTGAACTTCAAGCTCAGGTAAAATATCTGGTGAGATTAGGAATTTTTAAAAATTTCAATGTGCTTCCATGTTGTAGTAAAGCCATATTTCCAATACTCATTCATGTAACATCTATGGTTTTCCATGGATTTTCAAAATGAAGGTAAAACCCTAAATAATCCAAAAACACTTCAAATTCATGGGTGGATTGAACATTAAATTTAAACAATGTCATAAACTTATCCTAAAAATTGGATAAGATTTTTAATTCCGTTTGTGCATCAGATGCTAAAGATGTCATAATGTTATATATAAATATTCAAATTAATTCACTGAACAAGTGGGCATAATAAATGAAGCCTGACAGCCACAAAGACACAGACAGATAGAGATACAAATGACTACAGACAACGTGAACAGTTGACAAATGACTGTGCTGATAATTTATGCATGGCAAGGCACCTGTGATTGACAGATGCTCAAAAGAAAACATAGAACAATTTCAAACCTACAAAGTTATTTACCGTAGCATCTAAACAACAGCTAACACACAGGTGCACACACTGTCTCTTACCTGGCAATGTACGAATACTCCAGTGGTATGGATTGCAACATATGTACACGTTGGAATTTCTTCCCCCGCCATCCAGGCTGTCCACAGAACTTCCGGTGGCAAAACATTCTGAGTCTGTGCATTCACAGAATGGAAGTTTACGCAGACAGAGTTGGTTCAGTTTTGCCTTCGGCCATCTCCACAGCAGTCCGCACACGAGTGCCGGTGGAATGCCTACCAGTGATCCGGAAAGCCGGACGTTCGAACCGACCATCACACAGGCGGTCGCCTCTTCCGCCCCGGTACGGACGGCGGTCAACAGTCCCTCCAACTGCCCAACGTCTAGCTGGTCGAGAAACGCAAACACTTGGGATTTGGAGAGGAGGGACTGGTGGTGGGCGTCGGAAGAGGACTCGTCCTCGGTTCCCTCGGGTCCCTCGTCCCCGGACCGATCCCCGGATTCAACCGGACGCCCGATCCCGCAATACTCATAACACCCGCTGGCGTTGGCGGTGCTGCCCCCGTCGCCGCCGCCGCCGGCACAGCGCCGCGTGGTGCCCCCGGTGGGGGTCTGGGGAACGACCCCGGTCGTTGCTCGCAGTCTAGTCTTCCAGAGTCGCTTTACGAGGGTGACGCGACGACACCGAAACATATATCCGCGGCCACAGGGCGCCGAGCACCATGGATCGACAACGCCCGCCGGCGACAACAACAGCGGAGAGGATGAGCTGGATTCGACGTAGACGACGACGACGGAGGAGGAGGAGGAGGAGGAGGTCGTAGAAGCAGCCGTTGAGAAGGGCAGATCCGCAGATGGCGGAAGTTCGTCGCTGGCATCGCAGAAGGACTCGGTCCCGATCCTGGGCGTCCTCGTCTCAGTCGATGAAGACGACGATGACGGCGTCGTCGTCGTCGTCGTCGTATTACTAGAAGTACGGTCGACCGCCTCCCTCGCCGCCTCCTCGCGTCCCAAGCACTCCACGTTGGGTGTCTCCGGCCTCCGCGCCGCCGACCGCGAGTCCGTCCAGCCGCGGCGCTCCCCTATCTCCTTCGCTGCGGCGGCGATCCGCCTCCCTACATCCAAGGCAGCCGACGCCACCGTCCGTACATCGGGCGGGCGGTCGGTCCGTCTGCCTCCTAGCCCCCGTCGACTCGACGCCGCCGCCGCCGCCGCCGCCGCCGCCGCCGCCGCCGCCGGCCTCGCCAGTCACGAGTACACCAGTTCGGCTGGAGAGTGTTCGGTGCCAGCCTGACGGGCTCCTCGTGCTCTACGCGGCCGCCCGTCCCGTCTCCGCGACCCGCCCGCCGACGCCAGTGGCAGTCTAGTCCCCCGCCGCCCCCGCCGCCGCCGCCGCCGCCACCACAGTCCCCGCCCCCGCTTCATAACTCTCTCACGTCACCAACGAACTTCATCTACTGACCGACGTGGATCGCGCCAATTAATAAGCCGGTGGAGTCCGCAATGCGTCGCGTCGTCCGCCCCACAATCCGGCGACCGCTGCGTGCCGAAAGGAAGTTTCTTACGGACAATGTAAATATCATTAAAAGTCTCGGCTTGCTCCGGGTCCTTGATTTACGCTGCGAACGTAAAAGCCGCGGCTTAATAACAATCGGCCAACGGCGCACGCTGCGCCGTCGGCTTCTGTAAACGTAGACGAGTCCATTCAGCGCCGGCGGGGGTGTGCAGGTCGACGGCTGCGCCGTCTGTTCAACGACCAATCACGGGGCTCGGCTGCAACCCTCGAGGCAATCAGGCCCTGAGCCAGAAGATAAACAGAGAGTGTGACGTCATCGAAACCGGCCGATTCAAAATTAACATCGAAAGTCTCTAAATTTTTGATTAATTTAGACGAATTAAAAATTACTTTATCAAAGTTAAAGATGAGCCCCAAGTGAAGTGTCTGACCTGTATATTTTTTTTAACCTTTGAACTTATTTTGAGAAGGACAGCCCGCCGACCGCCTAAGACGCTGAGAGTGCTTTTGCCCAGAGGCCCGGAATTTCTCTCGACAGGTCTGATTCCAAGTCTTGCGCCAGATTGACCGATTCTATTAATTACATTTTATCAACCTGGGGTATTTGGAGAGGGAAAATACAAGGATGACTTTTCTGCTTGTCAGTATGTTTGGAGAGGGGGAAAATAGAAGGATGAATGACCTTTTTGCTTGTCAAGACTTTTCGGAAGACGAAAATGGGAGGGGGGGTCGGCCCGTTGTCATACTTTAGGGGGTCTGACTTTTTGTTACGTCGCGTTAAGTAGGAGGGAGGGGTAAAAAATGCCAAAATCGCGTTACGTCATTTATGGACGACCCCTAATCTACAGTATAGTAGCCTGCCATTGCCTTTTCTAAACCCGCATTTTACCTTCGCATCTTAGCTCTACTGCCAATTTGTACACGACTCGATTCAGGGGTGGTCACCCTTCCAAGTACGAGCCGCTATCGACGTTGCTTAACTTCGGCCTTCAAATGGGAAGCGGTCGTAAAGCACCATCGAGGAGGCCGACCGATAATTAGGCCTTGACCACAAGAAAATAGTCGTCAACCAGAGCAGAGCAAGTGCAGTGGTATAGCCTAAACCTTTCACGAAATTGCATCGTCTAAAAAACATATTGTAATTATGGTTTTTAGGTACGATTAAAATGCAATGTTAAGTCGTTGATGCTAACAACTTAATCTAATTATTTCATGGTTGAGTGACTTGCAACTTGAAATGATTAAACTTCTTGACTCGCATCCGATAAAAAAACGTCTTTGGAATGACTCTCCACAGATTCCACGTAGGATTTCCCTTGTCGGAGAAGTTATCCATGTGGAAGTGGCACAAAAGGGAAGTTCCCCTCCGACCTTTGCTTCCAGAAGCGAGTGGATTTCGAGTTCCCTGCTCGATGAATAATTCCGACAAAAGATCAAGGTATAGATGCAAAGACAGTGACTCAAAATGCACAAACAGCAACGATAGATGCAATATTCCAAGCTTCAATCCCTCATTTAGCGTAGGCCTATGTCCGTCGTTCTCGTATATACAGTCTCTGGCGCTATTGTGCAGTATGAAATTGCTGGGAGGTGCTCTATTTCGAACCTTGTAGATCGAAATGGAGTACGATGCGATTGATTATTCCTGCATGATTTTAAGCAATGAAGATGGAACAAGAGGAACATGTGACCTTTGTCGGAGAATTTCTTCAAATCGCTGAGATTTTTACATATCGATAAACCCACTGTTTAACAGGCCTTCCATTGTCTTCCATCACACAGCAAATTAATTCTAAAACTAGGTTTTCTTGTGTATAAAACCTGTTGCACAATGAACCAGATATCTTAATAAGCGGCTCTTCCTTCGGTCGCCCTACTAGAGAGCCATTCCGCAATATATTCGACAGGACTTTCAAAGTTCAAAGACATGAACTCAGCTGTGTAAAAAAACATTAACGTCATAATTATCAACTCTTGCTGTAAATAGATCCATTTACAGTTATTAGAAATTGTTGACAAGTAGGCCCTACAGCACGCTTAAACGCATTCAGTTGCTGCCCAGAGACGTCATTTCACTGTTTGGGGGGGGGGGGGCACTTTCGATCTGACAAGTTTGAGAAAACATCAAGCCCTCCTTTAGTTAGGGGTTGATGACCTTTTTTGCTTTTTTCAGTGTTGTTACCAACCAAATTTACATTTAAAAACTAATAACCACAAACATTGACGAAAACAATTTTTCCCTAAAAATCAGGGGAGCAACGGCCCTCTGCCTCCCCAAATGACGTCCCTGGTATTGCCATGGACCTCGTAGGTGTGTCTCTATGATTCCCTTTGGATTTTAAACACCGTTGTATTTGCTGCACTTAGGCAGATGGAACTTTTAGTTATTTCGCCGAAATCTACGCCTATTCAGTTACTTTTAAAGCATTTAACCATTGTTCTGAAATTAAAACAGAAATGGCCGACAGATTTGGCGCCGTAGCAAAAAGTAATCTATTCTTATGATATCTAAAATAAGGTTCTGGTGTTACGTGTTCGAGATTTGACCAATACAGTCCATCAGCGTAAACTTCTATTAGGCCGATAGGCTCGAGCCCCACCCATCCATTTTCCGAGAGACTAGGCTATGGAAAAGGAAAGGTATATAGGGGGTCCCCACTTTTTCGTTCACGTTTGCGCCTACGTACCAGTCTGTGGAAGAACTTAAAACCTATAATCGAATACGTGTGGCAATTTTCACCAGGAAACTGTCACACTATCACATACACAGAGCTTCGTACATCTCTGTACAAAACACGTTCGGATTTAAGTTCGTTAATTTCCGAATAAATCACCGAAAACCAGGTCAGACGCGACAACGCCCTATTAGTAGTGACGTCATTTAGACTGGAAGATATGACGTCATGATTTTGCGGTCGACGTCGGCGCGCATTCGATCATAGACGACCGTTGCTGGACGCCTGCGATGACGTCAGCGCCGCGTCGGATGACGTCATTTCGACGTCACCGTCCTTAGACCGCGTTTCCGTTGAGCTGTCTTTGATTCGATCGTGAAACCATCCGCGGTTCGTTTCCAGGGTCTCCAAGACGAATTGGCAGTCCGGATAGACCAGTTCCGACCACGCCTCCCACATTGGCTGGACAATGTAGTCGATAAATCCAACCTATTATGCACATAACAACAACAACAACAACAGCTACAATACACGAACATTGAAAAGACAAAGCATTACTGCGACTAATAATAATAATAATAATAATAATAATAATAATAATAATAATAATAATAATAATAATAATAATAATAATAATAATAATAATAATAAAAAACTACTACTGCAACACTACTACTACAACAACAACAACAACAACAACAACAACAACAATAACAACAACAACAACAACTACTACTACTACTACTACTACTACTACTACTACTACTACTACTACTACTAATAATAATAATAATAATAATAGCGACATGATTCCAAGTAGACTAAGTTTGCCTTTGTGAAAACCACTGTAATTACTTTTAACGTTTAATAATCAAATTATTTTATAATATTATATATAGCTTTTGAATCCATTAATTATTGTTTCAACTGTTATTGCGTCTTCGTTCAAACTGTTCCACTGGTCCACTACCATATTTATTAGGTCTACACACACCCTGTACAGAGTACCGTTGGTCAATATAGAATATACCTAGTCCTGCATAAGTGCTCCACTTTCAAAGGGTCATCTAGCGATATATTCAGTGCAAAATCTTTAACCAGTAACGGGAGTTTGGGAAGCAGAAAAAATTCTCAACTTTCGACCGCCAGTGAGGATACTAACCCCCTAATTCCTACAGAATATAATGAAATTTCGCGCCTCGACCACAACTTACAATACATTCAATATAATGTGCAACAATAAGTTGCACATTATACTGAACGTGTTTTACTGATACTGATGTACAACATCTAAACTGGTCTACAACATCAGCATCAGGTTGATTCCACGGGAGAAGAAGAAATCCTATAACCTGGGACTTTTCCACGTTTGAATTTTTTCGGTCGCACATGGGACTGACTTCCAGGCCATTTTCCCTTTCCAGGTCACCTTGCCTGAAGAATTCTTCCGTTATCCTCTCAGTCCACTGTCTGTACAGCTCCAAAGGTTTTGCCGGGTTGCTGAGGTCCGAACAGTGAACAAGACACTGCAGGACCTGGAAAGTGAAATTACAGGACGACACAGTGTTACGATTGTGCAGGACAGTGACAATATAATCAACGCAGGACAGGCGATAATAGAGGGAAAATGATACAGCGTAATCATTAGGACAGCGATAGTCATTAGTATTTTTTTAAAAAGTGGTCCGCATTTCATATTTCCTACCAGTTTGCCTTTTTTTACAATTGACTAATCCACGACTACCGGTATTTTATATGAAAAGTAAAGATCGTAAAGTTAATCAAAAAAGACGAAGAAGAAAAAAACTAATTTCAAAGTACGATATATGCATACATGTATGTATATAAGTACATATAATTATAGGCCAGCGAGGCACGTGATTGAACGTGACGTCAGCAGAACGTTCTGACCTGGAAGAGGACACACATTGTGCAGAGGAAGGAATGTTTATACCTGGATGCGTTCACTGTAGCTTTCCATGCTGATCTCGCAGTTTCCGGATATCTTCCGCGTTTCCACCATCGTCTTGAGATGTGCCAAATGGTCAAGATGCTTCGTCATGTCTGTGGCTAAAACCTTCGATATAAAAAACCAACTCACAGTCCATACCTCCCCACCCCCACCCCCATCGGATCATTATTCTGCTCCCTTATATTGCGCAGAACCGAAAATCTGCTATGGCTGCGAGGAACGCTTCACCCCCCACCCCCACCTCCTCCGCCGACGAAGAATCTAACCCTACTACCGCTGACTTTTGCGAACAGTCGACCGTTTCTTTAGTCTTAAAAATGCCATTTATCTAAGTTGAAAAATGCACTAGAAAAGTTTGTTTCACAAGCCAAGGCAAATACGAATTTAAAACGTCTGAAATTTGACATAATTCTAGAGTCTTTTCTTTCTACAGTAAAACCCGCGATTAATTATCGGCGGCCCCGAACAATCGGCCGATTAATTATCGTTGCATCTCTACTGCAGTCAATACGGACTATTTTTTCGGTCCACTGAAGTCCGCGTCTTAACGGGATCCTACTGTATTCGGATTAGTGAATGATCTGCTACCATTACTGCACGTGTGCGTCTGTGTGTGTGTGTGTGTGTGTGTGTGTGTGTGTGTGTGTGTGTCTGACCAGCCTACCATGTCGATGACCATTCGGCGGAAGAGTTGTCTCTGTTTGGGAGAGAATTCTCTGAGGACATCGCATCCTTCCGTCTGCAGCAGTTTAAAGGCGACCGCCAGGTGATGGTTCTCGAGCACCGATTCGTCGTTGTACATCAAAGCCAATTCCGACCCTTCGACAACACCGTTCCAAAGAACTAAAAATGGTCGATTTGTGTGGCGCCACAACTTAGATTTAAAGGCAACATCCAACAATCGACGGCAACAGAGTCAACGTCCTATTATTGTGGCTGGTGATTACCGGGAATCGTTGCTGCATTTACCTGTATTGATTAGTGAATACCTGTAGTGATTAGTGAATACCTGTAGTGATTATTATTTACCTGCATTGATTAGCATTTACCTGTATTGACGAGGTATTGATTACTGAGACCCGGATGATCGACGTCATGTATTGCGCTGGCGAAGATCACAGCAAACGTCTCGATATCAGTGAAAATATTCTAAAAAGAATTTCTCACAATCTTCATTCTGATCGCTGACTGGTTGATTGCATTTGACAAATTGATTGATCAATTGATTGATTGATTGATTGACTGACTGACTGACCTCGAGTGTAGGTTGCAGTAGCATGATATGTGCCGACTGCGTGACGTCAGCTGCGTGAATTGAGTTGTGGTATGGTATGTGTCGCTTGTAATGTCCTTCCACTTGAGTGAGATAAGTGACGAGTGCGTGACAGGAGATGCGGAGTGCCTTCGTCAATCCTCTCTCCTGCGCAACGATATTAGTGAAAGCGAAAGTGTGAGACTGAAAACGAAGGGAAAGTGAAGCGAAAGCGAAAGATAACAACAGTCTTCGAGAAGGACGATAAAAATCCGAACGACATTCCCTGTATATCGGGGATATTTTTGCACCCCCATAACACCCCCCCACAATTTGAGACCGACACTTCCCAACCCGAGCCCGGGATGACCTCTTTCTTTTGCTTGTCACACTTTTCAGCAGGGACCGACCCCAGAATATACCGACACCCCCCAATCCTAGAAATAGCCCTGCTGTATATAGGCTATCAGGGGTTCTTAACCGGTGGTACGTGCACCCCTGTGTGGTGCGCGAACTGTTGCAAAGGGGTACGCGAAAGAAATAAGAATTGATTTTTAAAAAGACGAAAACTAGAAAAAGAAACAATGATCTAAAGATTGGTGGGAAGGTAGCAAGCAGTCAATAAGTATAAAGAGAGAATTGAGGGAAAACATGGCCATAGGGCATAGGCCTATATGGAACATTGTGTACATGGAGCAAAAGAGGCAGTGAAAGGATGTTCAAAATTACTGATAAGCAAACATTTTTAGAGAAAACGTGCATTGATATCCAGAATTTATTTAACACCAATACAAAAAACAAAAGACATTCGGTAAAACTCGAGAATTATCGAGAGTGTCGTATATACTACGTGCCTAGAAGTACGCGTAAAGTTCACTTGGTTGCTTGGGGCTACAAATTTCCGAAAAGGTTGGGAACCGCTGCTGTATATTATACAGGCATATTCAAATGGTGGCCCGCGGACCAGATACGGCCCGTCAAGGGTTATTAAATGGCCCGCGAAGATAGTGAAACTATAGCTTTTTCAAATGCTATTGATAAATGACTACTGATTTAAAAATACCTGGCCCTCGGGCACTAGTCATAAAAATGTGGCACTTCATACCTGTAAAATGTAATTGAGTACCTCTGCTGTGTATAAGTATCCTGGCTACCTGCATGATGGTGTAGACAATGGCCGTCAGAGGTCGGTGATTCGTGTATTCTGCTATTCGAAAGACATCCATTCCCCAACTGTTTATCTTCGACATGCACTGCAAACGAAAAACAAGCGCAAAACGCTTAAACAACAACAACAACATCATCAACAGCAACAACAACAACAACTCATGCTTGATTCAATCGCGATTCTATTCATCGCGATATAAATTCACTATAGTTTCACGAATGCAAAAGTGTGGGTCGATTAAGCAACGGAATGTCTACTATAAGAATAAAATCCAGTAATTTTTATAGCGCCGCAACGACAACCACTGTAAATACGATCGCATATTGATCGAGGCGAAAATGTAGAGTAAAGGCGCACATGGCCCATCGAGCATGGACGACCCGTTTGACCCGTGACCACCCCCATTGCCATCTCTGATACACCTAAGCATCGAAGGTCAACCCCCACCCCCCAACCCGTTCAACGCTCGAATTGTGCGAAACTCAACGGAGTTTACCCTTAAAAACTAGGGACATTATACCTTTTATACCTTTCCCCTCCTTACCTTAAACACTGGCTTATCTCTCCCCCAGTGTTTAATCCATAGACTCCTGGACTCCGGGGGCAAACTGAAAAAGCCGGGGAGAAACTGACAAAGCCGGGGGAATTCTGCTAGGGGCCGCTGTTAGTCCATGCAGTATTCCAAAATTTCCGGGGGGGGGAATTTGAAATTTCCGGGGGGAAGGGCAATTTTCCCCCGGAATCGGTCTAGATTAAACAATGCTCTCCCCCTCTGCCCCTCCGCCCCCATTCATTCGCTGTCTCTGGACACAGAGAGACGATCGATTGCCCTCTAACCGCCGGTAGATCTGCCGTCACCGGTTCGACTCCGTAGGGGGGAATGACGCCGACGAAACTCTTGCGGGACTTCAGCTGCCTCAGCCCCGAGATGTGAGACATCATCGGTCGCGTCCTCGATCGCCTTCGCCTCGCAGCCGACTCCTCCTGCTCCGTCGACTCATCGAACTCTTCCACTCGGAAAGACGGAAGATCCAGCTGCTTATCTGCAGAATATTAAATAATAATAATAATAATAATAATAATAATAATAATGCACTTCAATTATTCAATAGCACCAGTTCTATTTCAAATCCATCCGCAAAAGACCAGGTCATTCCAGAGATCAGTCAGAGGGAAATAGCATCAAATCAGTGGCGCACAGCCACAGGGGGGCGAGGGGCGAGGGGCGAGGGGCGAGGGGGCCGTGTTCCTTTTCTGGCTGGGATTGGTCGTGGGATTTGTGCAAAACCGTGGAAAAATTTGGGGGCGGGGTAGGTAGAATGATCTGGGAAAATACACGGAAGGCGTAAAGGGCCCCTTGGCCAGCATTTTTCTGGGTCGTCGGGGTCTTTTTACCCGTTTATGTCGACGTGGCCCCTTATTTCGGAACCATGGTTACGCCACTGCATCAATTGTGCGTATAAGTAAATCAGGCGCTACATAACTGAGGTGGCTGGGTACCGTGGGCTCCACCCTTCAGACGGGTGGGTGCTGGAGTACTGGAGTAGTAATGGAGTCCTATCACTCCAGTCTAAGAGGAATATCTTTTTAATTTATATAGCTCTATACTATTACCCGCAGAATAGTTTAATTATATTCATGATTCACAAATCTAAACTTTAAGAAGAGAAAGTTTTTAGAAATTTTGTCCGCATTACTCATATATGTTAGTAGATTTGGGTCAAAATCTAGGACACCCAAAAATCTCTCTCCTACCATGGCCCCGGCAAGCAAGAGTTGTTCTCCGTGGAAGCCAAAGAGCAGAGAAAATGAGTGCTATACAAACATTAATAATGACAGCAACAACAAAAATAGCAAGGAAGCAGATGACCGCATCAATAGAGACGCACAGGGTAAGTGGGTTAAATAGTAGGGTGAATGGGGTAAGTGGGGACATCTGGGACAGTTCACAATTTCACAGCGCATGCGCACGAGAGCGCGTAAGGGCGGAAATGGTAATCAAATGGAAATAAATGTTTACTAGAATTTGATGTAGAAGTGTCAGTTGGTGCATTTCTATATTTGATGCTCGGATTGAATATAAATATTGATAAGAAACCAATTCGGCTCCACCTAGATCGTGTTGCCGCAAGAGATGTGTTGCTAACGACTTGTATACCGCTGTGCTATTCTCGTCGAAATCTTGAACTTCTATAGCGCCACTTCATAATTCACAGTTGCATCAGCCGATGGCACATCAAACCAAAACCATTTAAATTCTATAGCTACTCTACAGTTTATGTAGCGCCACAAAAGATCGCGCTCTGCTTATGTGACTCTCTAATACTACCCTGCTTTGATCTAAAAGGTCTTCGCCCCCCCCCCACACACACACCGGATACTTTAGTCCATTATGCAGGGCCTCGTTTGCATATCTTTAATTAGGCACTCGAGCGGCGCGTTGATTGGAAAATGAGTGATCATTTCAATCAACCAATCAGTGATAACAATATACGTCTACGTTTAGACAGAGCATAGATCGTAGGCCTAAATAATGAAAACATCTGAAGTGGTCAGTGAGATTAAGATAGAAATTCTGTAGAACAGGATTAAAACCCATTTTTATGGCATGGCTTATCTGCCATAGACTCAGTGTTTTGTGCAGGCCTGAAAGGGGGATTTCACCCCCAAAGCCACAACCCCCCCATCCGAACACTGACACACATTTTTGCATTGGGCTGTGTCTCTTCCCCTCCAGCCAAATAACCCCCTCCCCTTCAAAACCCCTTGGAGTCTGGATGAAAGACTGCATGGACTGTCACCCGTCTGTCCGGCAGGAATCCCTGGATTTGACCTGGATCTTTAATGATTTGGATTTGGCGTGCCATCGGTTGATGCTCCTGTGCATTGTGAAGTGGCGCTATAGAAGTTCAAGATTGGATTAAAACAGAATAAGGATTGTTAGTCTGGTATCAAATGAATGCGTCCTATTCCAAGTATTTAAACCAAGCGGGCTAAGTTAGCCTAAGTACAGAATAAAACGGGTCTACAGTAGGCCTACACTGTATCTTAGAAAGAAGACAGCGCTTTCATAGCCATGACCGCTAAGTTTTAGGCTACGAATGCACGTGCTTTGAGATCAACTGCCAATAACTGAAAATTCTCTTGCTCATTAACAACAACAACAACAACAACAACAACAACAACAACAACAACAACAACAAGAGAATGAAGATAATGAAATCACTCTATAAGAAGATGATCAGGAGGAGACGGGGTTTGTTTTGAAAGCATGGCTAGATTAGATTAGATTAGATTAGATTAGATTAGATTAGATTAGATAGAACATTACGAAGCGCATTAAAACACTAATGAAGGGTTAGTACTTGAATATCGGGATAACTTCTATAGCGCCGGTTAGTTCTTACCAAGAAACGTACTGCAGATGTATTCGGATATTTCGTTTCCGATTTTGCTCGATTCCGCCAAATGGAACAACTCTCGATTCAGCATCCGCTTAAACTTTAACAA
>CM030837.1:19567224-19569724 GCA_018105865.1 Metaphire vulgaris
TTTTTTGCGTCACCCTATATTTAAGCTGAGTCTAAATTGCACGCACCTGCTGTACATTTTTAACGCAGGTAAATACATAGTCGTTAAATATTTGCCGCTATTAAAGGTAAAAATGTTAGGCTTATCTATTGTTAGGCCCCCAAATCGGCCGAGTCCCCAAAAATTTATGTATCTTTTCTGCATATCAACGGTCGTTATGACGGTCGTTATGACGGCATTATTTAGTCTCATCCGAAATTCACGGCACGTCACCGCTTAGGCCTATCTAGTACGGCGTTAGGCCTATCTAGTACGGCGTTAGGCCTATCTAGTACGGCGTTAGGCCTATCTAGTACGGCGTTAGGCCTATCTAGTACGGCGTTAGGCTTATCAAGTACGGCGTTAGGCCTATCTAGTACGGCGTTAGGCCTATCTAGTACGGTGTTAGGCCTATCAAGTACGGCGTTAGGCCTATCAAGTACGGCGTTAGGCCTATCTAGTACGGCGTTAGTACGGCGTTAGTACGGCGGTGTACGGCGTTAGGGCGGCGTTAGGCTTATCAAGTACGGCGTTAGGCCTATCAAGTACGGCGTTAGGCCTATCTAGTACGGCGTTAGGCCTATCTAGTACGGCGTTAGGCCTATCTAGTACGGCGTTAGGCCTATCAAGTACGGTGTTAGGCCTATCGATGTTTATTCGTTGCCTTTCTCCAGTCGACCATCTGCTGTTCTGTTAAAAATAAATCTCTTTCTCGGAGCGACTTCACTTTCGATGACTTTTATGAAGATTTTTATCGCAGAAGGAGAACACAGGACAGTTTGACTCTTTTCTGTCGAAGAAACAAACAGCGAAAGAAGATATCCATGATATCCATCAGGATATCCAAAGCGGACAAAAGTCAGAGTCTGTTCCTATTGAGTGCAGATGGGTTAATCAGATGGACTTAATTGAAAAAAGGATAAAAATAATTGTACTAAGAAGCAACATATTAAGGAAAGAATGTTATTTTGTCTAAAATTCTATTTTTATCACATTCACCGTAACCTCAGACATGGACATAGGTCAATATTTAAAAACTCAACCCAATCCAACCCAAGCAATAGGGTTACTTAACCCAACAAACATCGCCCAACCCACCGTAATGCACAATAAACGATAAAATCATGGACTCATTTTCTTCATCAGCACAATCCAACCCAACCCAACTCATGGGTGGACCCAAACCATGCCGTGTCTGTGTGATTCCGCAATTTCGAATAGAAAAAGGCGCTAAGAAACAGAATCTTGAGCACAATAACAATATATTCTACGTTAGAGAATCACTTTCAACGGAATCCCATAATTTCGAACCTGCCTACCTCTGCCAGTCAGGAAATCATTCTAAATAATTCTGAAATCTCTTGCCTTTGCAAGCAGCATTCTAGTATTTCAACGGATTTGCAGACAACTGAATTAAGAATATTGGATGGCTATTAAAGCAAAGCGCCTCTTAACCTCAATTGATAACGATCAGAAGAAACCTAAAGAGAGAGCTTTAGATAAGATCCAATTGAACGAGATAACGAGCGATTTGTCGCCAGCATCGTTATCGACAGCAACAAAATCAGATCACAATAAACAGATTCGTCTAGTGGCGCCCACAGAAACTTTTCCAGGGGGCAAATAGCAATGGCCACGGTTAAAATCCAGCTTGCATGATATTCAGTTCCTCAGGTCTTACAGTTAAAGTTAAGTTTCTCCATTTCACTTTATGCACATCAGTTGTGTTTTAGTGTGAAAATGTTGGTTAAAACTAAAATACAGTTAGTTACAAAAATAGATTTGCATTTTCCAGGGGGAGGGCCCCTTCTTGCCCCAATGCGTGGGCGCCGATGTATTCCTTAGTACGCTTGTTTTCACGTCACGTGCAACGAACTTTTTCAGTAGAAAGCAGGTATTGTGTTAATACGAAGCAGCGCTATTTTATATAATTTCTACACACTTAAACAGGCCAATATTATTATCAAGCTTCTAAGTTCTTAAGGCTTCTTAACTTTCTATCCGGTGCATAATATTATTCAGTACAGTAGAACTTCGATATAACGGACTCGGTTATAACGTATATTCTGTTATAAAGTACCGAATTTTAGGCCTACTGTCTCATTTGACGAGCTACCTTATTGGATGGTATTGGATATGACGCATTTCGGGTAGAACGTACTAAATTTTACAGACCCGCTAAGTACGTTATAACGAAGTTCCACTGTACATGAACTTGATCTAATGTGATTGTCTTGCACAGGGCATCCTTAATGCATTATGACGTAATTGAGTGTAGAATGTCGGATATTGAAGGAAGAGGAAGAGAGAGAGAGAGAGAGAGAGAGAGAGAGAGAGCGGGAGAAGAGGGGGAGGAATAGAATAGTTTTCTTTCGCCGATAGATGGTGACCGAAGAAACCTGTAAACTCGCATGGTGACTATACATGGAAATTCCTGTCCAAGTGAAGACACGTGACATCCGTGATGACTAACGTCAGCCGA